>ML808117.1:11302-29177 GCA_009831015.1 Picea engelmannii | reverse complement strand
TGGATTCTCTCGAATTTCCATGGTGGTTATGTTAGGCTCTCATTCTCTCACTCCCATTACCACATTTTTGAACTAAATACTTGATCTCCCTTTTCTTCTTTATTTTGGGTGTATACTTTTCTCATTTGCTACAAATATTGTATCGGTCATAATGCAAAGTCTGAGTATTTACAATTTTTGGTGTGAGTGTGTTTTACATTAAGGATTACATGGCTAAAAAAATCACTCATACCTATATCACCATTTGGAATAAATAACTTATGGAATGTGCCTTTTGTGGCAATTAGATCATTGAGCTTACTAGAAACATAGTTGGGACATTATTTTTTTGGGGGATCATTTTAAAAATCTATTTCTATCCAAATTACCCCTTCAAATATATTTTCTAACTCATCTTGAATTTTTCAATTTGGATATCAAATGAAGAAATTGTGGCCAAAATACACACTAGGTGTCAAACAAAAAAATCAGGGATAGCGTTGGGACGATCCGTTTTTGAGTGACCTGATGGATATATATTTCAAATATGTTATTAAGGTATATTATATTTTGAATATAGTTTATAATTCAAGTGGAATAACTTCATTTCGATATCACATAATAAATTTATGCCTAAAATACTAATGATCTGTCTTAAATATGCACCCCTGAAACTTTGTTTCGTAAGTTGTTCACTGACATATTTGACCCATCAATTATTATTGTCTTCAAAAAATGTTTCTATTGGCGATACACACATGAGTATTCTTTAATATACAATTGGAATCATGTTTATGTATCATCACATGAAAAATTTGTATTCAAACTAGTAACTGTTGGTCTAGGCGGTAATTAAAAAATAACTCTATCTTGCAGGTTGTTCTTAAGCAGATTTGGAATATCATCTTATGGAATTTTTAAAACCTGTTTCTACTGAAGATATCCCTATGAATTTACTATGATATGGATTTGGAATCACTCCTATCATGCCTTGAACAAATATTTTATCAACTAAATACCATTGGGTAGTCTAGGTGGCCAACACTCCTCAACAGGTAAAAAAGTGAATTTTGGTTTGCTTATTCTACCTCGATTTTTTTTATGAGCACTATTTGTCATTTTTCAATGCATTTCTTAGATGAAGAGAGACCAATCACCTCTCTTCCTCGATGGTATCATGTTTTATTGTAGGTAAGTGCAATTTTTTTTGCAGGTCCTAGGAAGACTAAGGGAGTCAATTCATGCACAAGTGATCCTTGAAGACAAAATTTCTTACAAAAAAAGGGCATACCCTCAAAACATACTTCATATCCATTTATAAGCCTATATTTTTCTATAATGATGTTGTTATAGTACTACTACATGCTACTACATGATGTTGTTACAATGTTGCTACATGCTGCTACATGTTGTTGTTACAATACTACTACATGATGTTGCTAAACTTTCCTTATTGCTGCACTGATGCCCCAAATTTTTCATCAAAGTTGCAGATGGATCAAAGAACAAGAAAAATGGAAAATTGTTTTGAATATAAAGAGAAGGCCAATGTCCTAGAATCAAGATCCATCACCACATTTCCCACATCATTGATGCAAATGAATCCTTTCACAAGACCTAATATTTATTTTTCTCATTCATCAGTACCATGGTATGCCTATGCATTTCCTCCCTCCTAGTTTGGAATAATTTCATGCTGAAGATCATTCCTTGTTTATGTGGCTTTTCTTGAAGATTAAACTTTTCCACTACTATCAAGCCGTAACTTCAACATCATCACTTCCTACTTCTTGCTTCACCATCCCTAACCCATACAATAAGGTGACGATCACTTATAGTGTTGAGTCACCTTGTTATCTCATTCCCGTCCTTAATAAATTTGATGGTGAAAACTTGTCTCAGGTTCCATTAGACCTTGGAATGCTTTAAAACTAGCTTGCTGGGGGCATTCCTTGGGAACACAAGTTTCTGACTGTGAAAACCATCTAGGCGCAGGTAGAAAAATATTGTTTGAAAATAAACTTGTTGGAGAACAAGGTTTGCAAATAAAAAAATAAAAGTTCATTTTCAAGTTCCAATTTCTCTCTGAATAAAGATTCCCAAGTTTCATTCTTCATCAGAATGTTGTTCCAAATCTCAGTCTACAAATCATATTGTGCTCCAAAGTTCCAACCTCCACATTGCTCTTTCTTATGGACCATATCAGGATATCATACACGTTTTTCTATGTGAATAATGATATCCAAGATGAATAAATATTTCCAAGATTCATTACTACATCAGAAGTTTGTTCTAGATCTACACTGTGCTACATGTTCCAAGCTCCACATTGTTATTCCTTGCAAAGTTTCTACATCATTGTGGACCATATCAGATTAGGATGCTGCTACAAACATTATGGACTTGATAGGTAGGTGCAAGTATGCTTCTTTCTCTTTTCTTTAATCACAATTCATTGGATGTATGGATTTGTATTAGGAAAATCACTTAGGTATCTATCCTACTTACTCATCTTTTTTCTATTTCTCAGTGGTGGGAAATATCTTTAGTTTGGAGGGGGGGGGTTACTATCACCATTACATCCTATAACATTCCCTCACTATTCTTTTTCAACTCCACTCCAATAACCATGCATGAGAAGGATTAAAAGTTGCCATGTTGTTTCTCCACAAGAACTAACAATAGAAGGACTTGTTGCTGCTGCCACACAAGAACCAATAGTAAGAAAAGACAAGACATCGTTGTTGCTCCACAATAACCAAAAATATAAAAATAAGCATCTGGAAGCAACAACCAACATTTGCCAATACCATATCTCTTTTGCTTGATCCGTGAGCATTTTCAGGCACACTACATTAAAATATGTTTTTTGAGTAGCATATCCAAGTAGATCATATCCCATATGCAGGATTTGTGTTTCATGAGGACATGCACCATCCTTAGTTTTGGGGAGAGGTGGATTGTTGTGCATTTCTTACTTGGAACAACAATGTTTTCTTTTCCTTCCATTTGATAGAAAAGTTTTCAGTTTAGGGGAGAGGAAAAAACATCATTGAGAGAGGAATAAGCTACCCCACAAGAACCTACAATAGAAAAAGATGCTATAGAATCCATTCCTTCAAAAAAATATGTCTTCATCCTTGAGTTTGGGTACATACAACAAAAATTTTCATTTTTTAGTGGACAACAATGGTTTTCAACATTAATCAGACAAGAAATCCCTATTACTGTTACATAATAATCAACAATAGGAATTCTTGTTACTGTTACACAAGAACCAGTAGCAAGTCACAAAATATCACCATGTCATGAGTTATGATTTACTGTTGCTACTCCTATTATAACACTATTTCTCTCACTTCTATTATAACATTGTTGTTGTTACAGATGTTATAACATTGTTGTTGTTATTGTGAAGAAATTGATTTGTTTATATTTTGAGACATGTGCATCAGATGGTCATTATGTTTGGTGAGGAGAAGCAATAAAATATGACAAAAATGCTTACAAAATTTCACAGAAACTAAGTTTGTATTTTGTGAGAAGATGTTTTAAAAAGTTGGATGCTAATCCTACAAAACTTGCTGCAACTCTTGTAGTATCTTATTTTTTCATATATTAAGATATGTGAACTGGGTTGTTGTGATATTTACTAGAAAGAGATTAAATTATGATTAACACACTCACCAAAATTCTCCTCAATCTGGATGACTGTTTGCACAAAAAGAATTTTTTTCAAATATATTTTTACTCCACTATAACAACTACAACATTGTTGTTACTCCACTATAGCAGCTACAACAATGTTGTTACTTCACTATAACAACTATTATAACATTTTCTACAACTCCACAAAAATGGATGGAAATCATTTGGAGGATGCTTTTCAAACTATTGCTTAAAGTGGTTTCAAGGTGCTATTGGGAAAGAAGTGTTGTATTATATCAACATCATCAGTTGGGCAATCAAAGCTGTATCAATAAGTGGTTTTGGTTATCATGCATTGAAAATTGGAAGCAACATTCAAATGGGTCCCTACAACTTGGTTGATATAAAGGTATTGGGTTGCGTGAGGACATGCAACATATTCAGTTTTGGGGGAGATATTGGGCCATGGAATTGTCATCCTTTTTACATCCTCTTTCCCCATTTTTAATCCGTTCTTGCTTACCCATAACCTCATATTAACACTTATATACGAGATTTAGAACCAAGGTGTTTTCCATTGCATTTATTTAGTATTTCATATGAATTATGGTTAAATATTAGAGAAATAACATATTTTTCACTTATCTTTGAAAAATGGGTTAGTTTGTGATTGTTGCAGAACCAATTGTCACTCCTGTTACTCCTGCATTTTCACTATTGTTACTCCTACAACTGAAGATTCACGATGTGGGAACTTGATATTTCTTGTACAAGGATTTATTGTGTCGAAATATGGTTATCCTAAAAATATCTCAACAATTCATATCATACTTTTTTAGAAATTAAGTTTTATGATTTGTTGTTACTCTTGTTTGTTGTTACTCACAATAACAACATCGCCGAAATTCCGTGTAAAAATTTGCAAATCCATGAAAATCCAACATCAACCATCAAGACTTGTCATGGATTTGGACCATAAAAAACCATTTTGTATATGGAAAGAATATTGGAATCATTAACAAGATTAGTTTGAGTGGTTAACCAAGAATCTTGGAATTCTTGGGCAAAATATATTGGAGTTATTTATTATTTGCTAATTGTTACCAAAAGATCTTGGAGTCATTTATTATTTTCTAATTGTTATCAAAATATCTTGAAAGTTATTTATTAATTGCTAATTGTTAGCAAGGATTATGGAAACTATTCATTATTTAGGAAATTGTTGTAACTACTATGGATTTCTTAAATCCATAAGTGGGTTTATTTATATATTTGTTATTTCTAGTTTCCATTAAATTTGTGTATAAAAGAGAGCACTCTCTATTGTTCGGAGATGAATATTAGAGCAATAATGTCAGGATGACAATGGAACAATTCATTGAGTGTTTATTTTAATTGTAGTTTTTATAAATTCTGTAGTGTGTGATTTAATTAATTTGATTTATTTTCTTTGCATATTTGTAATAGATTGATTTCTTTTGATTAGCTTAATTAATTTAATCAATTTATATTGATATAGGGTGTCATGCAGATTAGATGGATTATTTGATTTCTTGTTGCGTAATTTAATTATGTATTCATGTTAGATTTATTTTATCTAATTTTGTAACTAGTTTATTGATTCATTTTGTTCATGTAATTAGATTACTCATGCGGGATTGTGTTTATATATATTTATGCAATTAAGGATTCATGTTAGATTTCATTTGTTTATTTGTTTCTAATAAATGCATTTTAGATTGGGTTGCATTCTTTTATGCCATTGAATAATTGTTCCTAACGCAATGACTATATTTGTTGGTCTCGGCAATGACAAGAATCATCTTATTTCAAGAACTTAGTTAATTTCTTTTCTAGCAAGTATTTAATCAATTTACCTTCAACATGTGTGATTTATGTTTAGCAAGCGTGGTGTGAATTTCAATGTCTTCAAAAGTAATTTAGAGTTTCAATTCTGCAATCAGTTTTACTGCACATAGATGGGGTTTCTTTAGGAGACAGTTGATTCATACTCTTGATACCTATGCAACTTGTGTGTTTATTTTTCTAGCATGTTTGTTTACTTTTCAAAACATGTGGCATTTACTTTCCTACAAGTGTGCTATTTAATTTTATGCAAAAGTGTGCTTTCAATTCCTGCAAGCGTGGATTTCCATAGAGCCCTTCTAGAGCTTGAGAATTGTCTATATTCCGACTACAAAAGTAATCATTGATACCATGACTAATATAGATAAAAAAAATAGTTTTTCCTACATATATAGTGCACGAAAATTAGCAAGTCCCATACGAGCCCCATATTGATAATTAAATGCACGGTCTTTCTAACTATCTTCTTGAGAAATTAGAAAGGTTTTTAAAAAAACCAACACCATCTTCATGAGATCACTGGCTTATTTTTTCAGATTGAATTTCCCCATATATTTAGGGAATTGAACCAAACAATAGAAAAACTCTCTAAGGAATTCACTATGCTACATGAAAATCAAATCATACTACTAAAATTTGATGATGGGAAAGAAGTGGTTCATAGTCAATTCATGCTTTAGGTCCTTTAAGAATGTTATTACTTTGTAATATGTTATTTTTAATTGCTATTTTTTTTTCTTGGTAACTTTTGGTATGGACTCTTTTGGACTTTTACTATATAAGGAGTATCCCTGGTAAAGAAACTGTTAGAAGGACATATAGGTCTATATAAACAGGTTACTCTAGATTCCTCTACGTAGAGGATCAATTTTGTTTGTGCTAATGCACCTGATAAATGTATTTATTTTCACCTTGGATATAAATACATTTTTTTTTCTTTAAGAAAAAATGTAATATATATATACAAAATTTATCTTAATATAAATATTAATAAAAAAATAAAATATATAAATGATGATGATGATGGTTAATGTCCAATTAGACCAAAATTTGTCTATCGGACCTTAAGAAAAGTAGGAGATTACTTGGATTTCTTTAAAATGATTTTTTTTTGGTTTGCTAGCGTGTTTGTTACTTGTAGGACTAGCCTGTGGTCTAAGAAACCATGACCCAGGGGAATCTAAGTTGTCAAAATCATCCGGGGATCGCACTCGGCCTAGGCCACACCAACCCTTAATATGGATGGATTTGTTTTGGGTGTCTCCTCTTGACTACCGCGAGTTTGGAACCTTGGTCATCTTATTGAATGAAAATCTTGAAATCCAATCATGCTAGTAGGATTTGACTACTTGGATTTCTTTAAATTTTGATTACGATGCTTGAAAAAGATTAATAGGAGCGTTCCAAGATCACTAAATTTTGATGAATTAGAAGGTTAGGACAATTGATATTGTGACAAATATTTGGAAATTGGGATCTAATTTGGGTATACGAAGGGAATTATAGGAGAAAGTTCTTGTCATATTCAACCCTCTTGGTGTCACAAAGGTGACATATTCTTTCTTTCCATGGTGTTTTGGGGATTGTCCAACACCCAGTTTCACTATGTAGATCATGAGAATTAGTTATTATTTTCGTAATACCAATTCTCTTCTTTACGCTAGTCAAAACAAATAGATACTTTTGATCTTCAAGGTTAGGGTTAACCACCTCCTTATAATATCTTGATTTTATTTTATCCTCTAATTTTTTATCGCACCATAAATTATCCTTAAATTTATCTTGTACAATATTTTTCATATCATCGACATTCTATAGAATAACTTCTTCTTTCATTCCCCAATGATTTAGTCAAGACTTGACATTATTATGCCATCTTCGCTTGAGCCGTTGGTGATTTAGGCAATATTTTGAAGCAATTTTGGGGAGCCTCTTGTTATCCATGTTGTTTATATTGTTCTTGTACTTAAGTACCTAATCATAGCTGTGCTCTCAATGGGAGAAATGATCGCTTCAATGAGGAGGATATGATAGGGTGTATTGCCCTTAATTTTCAGATTATAAGTTATAAAATTATTTTGGATCTTCTCTATCTTTCTCCAAGATTATCGAGAGATATTGCATCCCAAAACTTCACATCCATACAAGATAACATGAATGACAAGAATCTCAAAGAGGAGCTTTTTCTTATCCCATAGCCAAAGGTATGATAAATTACAATTATTTTCAATCCCATAATAATTTTTCCACCCTCCATTTATCCTTTTCGCAATGCTATCGTTCAAATTGAACTTGTGATGAATATCAATTCCAAGATACTTGTATGAATACACTTCCTCCAATATATTATCATCATATACAAAATTATCGTAGGTGATCTTGTTGGATTTAATGATCATAACCTTCGTTTTGTTAGTGTTCAAAGTCATACCTATATTAGAGTAGAAGTCCTTGTGGATTCTAAGGTTCTTACTAAGGTAATATGGACTCCTTTCCATAAGAACAATATCATCGACATAGAGAAGACGTATGATTAATATATTAGCAAGAGTTGGTCCAACACAACCTACAACTTCCAATCAATCTTCTAACTTGTCAATGTAAATGTCAAAAAGGGTAGGGATAGGGGAAAACCTTAATTGACTCCTATATTGTAGTTAATTTCTTCTGGCAAACCCTTAGTTCTCTTAAACTTGGCAATAACATTCTCGTATAACCTTACCATAGTAGCTCTCAAACTGTAGGGAAAGTTTAGTTATTCTAACCTATTCCAAAGGTTGGTGCTAGGTACAGGGTCAAAATCTTTCCTAAATTAAATGAAACAACAAAGGAGATTGGTTTTATTGTTGCAACACTCCTCTGCAATGATATTAAGTGTGATAAGGTGGTCCATAGTTGAATGATAACCTCTAAAAATGACCTAACCTTTAACTCTTTTTCATTGGCTTTCTATCCATATGCTTATTCCTTTTTCCAAAATACTTCCATATAGCTTGGATAAAATGGGGTTAATCATAATGGTCCTATAATTAGAGGGATTTCTTTTATCCCCACTTTTAAAAATAGGTACAATGAGGCTTTGAGTCCTTAGGGAATCCTTTCTTAACTACAAAATTGAAGAGCTTGTGTATGCGGGGGATCAAAATAGGCCCTCCAATTTTTAATATTTCAGTGTGGTAGCCCTCGATGTCCTTAGCTTTCCTGTTTTCAAGTATCTTAACCCCAAACTTTATGTCTTCTATAGAAATGACATTACCTTCTATAGAAACTTTTGGAATTTGTCCAGGACATTACAACATTCATAACTATTTTTAAGGTAGGAATTCCAATCTGTCAGGGGAATCATAGCATTTTCTTTAGTTTTACAAGTTAGAATTTTCCTCCAAAATTTCTTTGGATCTAGCTTAGAAAGGCGCAAAAGATTCTATTGTTTTCTATTTATGCAGTTCCTTTTTTTTCTTTTAATTAGGGTTTTGTATCTATTAATCTTATCATATTTCAAAGACTCATTATAAGCATCCCTAATGTATTTTCTAGAAATTTTACACTCGTTGTCATACCAAGGGTTGACAATTATATTATTCTTTTTACACAACACTTCGATAGCGAATTTTTTTATGGAGGTAGAGAGGATTGTTGTAAAATTATGAAAAATGTATTCAATATTGTTTTTATATGATAGAATATTTATTTTGGTATTTAATTCCTTTAAAAATAGATTAGCTTGATTTTTGTCAAAAAGTAGATGCCTTTGGTTACAAGAGTTATCTTCAAGGGTTTTTTTATGCATGGTAAAGTTTGGAGTTAGGGTTAGAGGTCTATGATCAGATTCAGGCTCATGGTCATTTAAAAGGTCAAAATTTATTATTTGGTTGTAAATAGGGATATCTGATATCGCATAGTCCACAACACTACTACCCAACCCATGGATACAAGTCATCTGGTTAGATGTCATCTACTTCATTAAACCATTAAAAATTATTAGATATTGATCACTACAAAGCTTGATTAGCTTAGTACCATATAAATTATCAGTCAAGTCTTTCAAATTTCTCTTGTATCTATTAGATAAAGAAATGTCCTCGTCTAGCCATTAAAGTCTCCTAGAAAGAGGATACTACCTTCATTTCTCAAACTATAAATATCTTGTTCTAAGCTTTTATAAGGATTTTTTTTATCTATATTTATTTTTGTATAAAAGGTAGAATTAATGGGCACACAATAAAAAATTGCTATACATCTTATTAGGATTGACATCTGAAATATCCACCCAAATGAACTAATTGAGAGGGTCTTTTTTATGAAGACAAATGTAAGAATAAATGTTTGTTCTTATGCAACAAGCTATGCCTCCAATCCCTCTACGAGACAATTTCTTGTTCCATGTTAATGAAAATAAGAATCCATCTATGTTAGGGACTTTAGATTCCTCATGCTCCCAAGTTTCAACTAGAAATAAAATATCAATTTCACTTGGGATCCAACTTAATATAGTCCCTTTGTTCCAAGGAAATCCTTGATAGTTCCAAGAAAGGATTCAAAGTGTCTCAAATTGCTATTTATTGTTATCCTTTTGGTCTCTATCCCTAATAATATCTTTTTAGGATCCTAATTATTGCCCATTTTGATTCCTTTTTGGCTTCCTTTACCTTTTGAACCTCCTTCATTAATTTAGCTTGATCTTCTGAAATGAGGTCTTCATTTATAAACAGTCCAGACCCTTTTAAGCTCATATTTTTACTAAGTATGTCATTTTTATGGGCATTAGAGATTATCATAACCTGAATCAACATATCTTTATTTTCAATTATTTTTCCCAACCTTTTTTCTTCTATAAGTTCAATTGTTTCAATTTGTGATTTATTTTTTAATTCCTCCTTGAATATTGCTAATGTGTCCTCATCTTTCTGTTTTTTTATACCAAAATTATGAGGTTCAAGGCTCTTTTGTTATGCTCATGGTATAACTCTATGATATTATTCATTTCCTCTTTGATAGGTTTGATATCCAATTTGTATTCCACACTATTTAGGGACAAATTGTTAATTAGCTTGTCTTATAGCTCTTTAATCTTGTCCCTAATATTGCTATTTTCATCCACCTCTTCTTCATTCATTGATTGTTTTTGTTCCCGTTTTTGTTCTTTTCTATTTCTTGTAATCTAGCCTCCATTTTTTGTCTGAAACCCTAATAGTTTATTGTCCATCTGTCTTTGAATATTATCTTCGAAGGATCTAAATTTATTATCAAGCATTGCCACTAACTCATTTTGAAGCATTGCTACTAATTCACTTCGAAGTTTAGCTTCTCTCTCTTCTCTACGTTTTTCTATTGATTCTATAGATTTATGGAAACCTTTTTCTATTGATTCTATATATTCATGTAAACTATATAGGGTTAATTTGTTAGGAATTCCTCTATTAGATTTAGGTATCAATGGTGAATTACTCATATTGAAAAGAAAAATAAATAAATAAGAAACTTGTGCACTTGATTCACAAAAGGGTTTGAATAGTCACTAATAGAGTTACCGTAGAGCAGATTTACTGCAAACCAGATTCATTGTATACCTAAAGATAAATATTCACGTAGTAGCACCACAAAGATAATATTCACCACCGTAGAGATAATATTTACCTTAGAGATATATTCACCACATCAATTCACCTCGGAGATGCCGTAGAGATAATATTCACCGAAGAGATATATTCACCGTAGAGATATTATAAAATAAAATATATATTATAAATTTATTTATTATATACATTTTTTATTGAAAATTGATAAATTAATAAAAAAATAACAAAAAATAAAGAAAAAATCGAATACAAAATCCTAGTTTTTAAAGATAGATATAATCACAAATATGTAAAACCAAATTACATATAAATACAAAGTTTATTTTTATTTAAAAATATATCTATGATATTTATTTCAATTGAAATATTATTAAATTAATAAAATAAAAATTCATGTTCCTTAGGGATATATTACATTTATTTAAAAATATATTTATGATATTTATTTCAATTTAAATATTAATAAATTAATAAAATAAAAATTCATGTTACTGTTGGGTTTTTTCATGCTTGCACATGACCTTCTTAACGCTTGGGAGTTTAAACCCAAGGTTCGTTCAAATTTGACCAACAAAACCCCCAAAGCATCGACATATCAATCTTCAGCCAAGACCGAAGAAGGCCTCACTCAGACTCAATGAGGATGAAATAGACCATTTGGTCTTGTGACAGGGATGAAGAACTAAATACACATGAATCCATCGAAGGTGACATCCATATACTCCATTAACGACAACTTACTAGGATCAATATGTAAAATAATACACACACATATCCAATTAACACATAAGCGACACATGATAGATCAAACTTTTTGTAGTTTTATTTCTCCTCCCTTTCTATTAAACACATGCATACATTAAGAAAAATATTCTTGACAACAATAGAGTCTCATGTCCTCTTTAGATAATTTCCTAGAATCACAACATACTGTGCCATACACATCCTTTTTTACCTAAGACACATGACAAGCGAGCTCGACACAACAAACAACAACTTAATGAATCCTCTAAGAGGGTGTGTAACTCCATTTTCGATGTTGCTGCTTCCTTTTATAGTTTTCTTTTCTCCGTAGATTTGTTTCTTTCAGTCCTGCTCCACTTTCTCTACTGACTAGTATTCTCGCACGCTTCTTATTTCTACATGCATTCCACATATCCTTTCTAGAATCGAGGCAATCTTAACTACCTTTCCAACTCATCTTTTGTTATCTCCACGTTCCCTCGTGCTACTGGCAGTAATCATTCAAGAGGATTTCCAAACGATTCCTTTCTTGATTCTTGCGTGCATCTTCTTGATTTTTAGTGCGCATCCAAACTTGGACCTGTGCACATTTGATAGACCTTGGTATTGGCCTGGAATGTCAAAAATTGGTCTGATGCACACTTATTGTCATTCTCTGCGCATTATATTAGGCACACAAAAAACTGTAATGGGTGTGCACACAACTTCATTTGTACGCACGCATGATATTAACCCAAAATTTTTGGTGCCAATAGGCCCCCACTACTATTACGTGGCTTGTCCTTGAGCTAACTACCTCATGGAATGACCACCACAATGGATGAGACAATGCTTCTGAGTTCCTACCAAAAATGATTAAACTGGTGCTCAAGCTCATTAAGGTAGCCCTAGAGATCATGTGTAAGTTGAATAGCCACATCATATTCAACTGCTGTGACATGAGGAGATGTCAGGTCTTTCATGTTTATTTTCTCAATTAGAGGGTCGAAAACAAACTACGCATATGAGAGATGCATAAACAAGATAAATGCCTTATCGGTCATAGAAGTGATCTTCTCCAATATACTCTGCTGCTCAACCTGAGCTGCATTGATGTCCTTTATTTTTGCTGCAATTGCTAGCATCGCATCAACACGCTCCCCTAGAGGAAAAGAAGCCAAGTCACACTTTTGTTTTTGCAACTTTTGCCTCAACTACACGAACTCTATCATGGATAGTAGTTAGTTCTAGAGTACCTTGTAAAAGGTCCCACAAATTAAGGCTTTGATTGAACAAAGCTGAATAATCCTGGGTGCATTTTCGGCCATCCTTGACGACTACTTTGACAAGGGAAATATACCTCTGTAGTTCTGTCTCCTCCAACATCACTTGTTGAATCCATGCATGCAGTTCGAGATTATAAGATTGTAGGACATGAACGTGCTCGACGACTGCTTTAATTTTCTGCGGGGCCGAAATCTCTATCTGAACCTACTTATGCTGATAAACTTGGGAATAGGCCTCATTAAGAACAATGACCATCTCATTGTGACTAGCTAGGATGACTGCATATTGGCCCTGAGTTTCTGTATGCATAACCACTTCAATAATGTGCACCTTGTAAATTTTCTCGGGCCTCTTCAACTCCTGGATGCACACATGATTCCTGTTGTAATTGGGATCTCATAGAGGCATGAATGGATACTTCTTTTTCATGTTCAATATGTAGTTGGGCCTCCTTATGAGTGCTATTTTGTTGGTGTTCTCTCAACTTGTGGACCATAGTAGTGAAATCTCTAGATTTCATGTGTAGGAACTTGTGACAGGTTGAGTTCTATCCTAGCCAAGGCTGAGGGGATCATGGAGAGCAAAGGGAAACTAAACACTTTGGGTTGAATCAATCTCGAAACATTGATGGATTCTATTTATGAGGGTGGATGTCCTGGAAGGTAGGGAAAAGATAGTTGTTGGCCCAAAATATCCACTTTTCGCACCATTCCATTTTGGAATACTTGTCGTCAACTGCGCGTGAATCTCCTTCAACATTTTATCTACTTTCCAACATTTTATTTTAGAACCAACTTTTGGTTGGCATGAGGTAGTTGTACACTAATGTTTGTTGGAACTAGGATGGACTTTTGAATGGGCTGAGGGAAGGGGGACTTCTTCAATAGGTGTCATGTGGGGTGGATATGAGCGATATTTGTCTGAGTCGAAGTTAATGTTGATATGAGTTGCAACCTGAGTTTTGGAGGCTCACTTTTTATTTTTTGTGACTACAACATCTATGTCATATCCACCAATGATTTGGATGTGTTCAACTAAATTGGAAGACTCCCGATCCTTGGGTGAATTTGCTTTGTCATGATTTTGTGTAGTAGTCATGACCCTATTCTGTTCATGGAAATTCTTGGTCTTGATCTCAAATTCATCTTTCACCTCCGAAAATGGAGGTTGGTATGTGGTCGACCAATTCATAACTCCCTCCATGATATCCCTCTTCGTAATACATAAGGGGAGCACTACCTTCGTATTGCTTGTAGTTGCATGGGGAGATATTAAAACGTTGTGGAAATTACACTTAAATTGAAGATAACCCTCATACTTGTCGAAAATGTGGGCCGAGATGCAGATACTCTAAGAAAAATCATTGATCAACTATGTGTACCATTGACAAAAGGATTTAGTGATCATTGCATGGACCTCAAAATTCTTGGAATGTTGGAGCTGTAAGAACCGGGGAGAAAGAAATGATGGGGAAATTTCCATATCAATTTCAAATCTTGGGGGTGGTCACCATAGTACCATACCCAATAATAGGAGGACTTGACTGTAGTGAAATTTTTTCCCCTAACCCTACATGTTGAGATATTTGGTAATAAACTCCTTAAACAAGTAGGGAGCCCAAGCCATCTGAACCCCATAAACACAACTGTTTGCTGTGAGAATCATGTTGATAGTGCATTATTCCTTTTGGAATTTGAAAATAAGTTTTCATGCAAGGAAAAATTGACAACCAAATTATTAATTTTGAGGATTACAACCCCACACTTTCCCCTGTGTGTGCTGAATTTAGAATAAACTTCCTTCTATGTGCATCCTTTTAACTGAGACTATCCGTTGGATCATTTCCAAAAGTGGGAAGGACATAAATACTGTGTATAATTCCCTGGTTGATAAGATAGGGCTGGTCCAGCCATAGGTAACCCCCATGCACTTTGGTGAGGAGGAAACAACCACACAACTGAATGACCCGAGCCTAACCAAAATGCAAACATTTAAGGATGGAGAGAATACCATATTTCTTTAGGGGTATTTCCCACTCCTGTATCACCACTTTGTTAGTTCCATCTTATGATTGGATGAAATCCATGTATTTATTGGATTGTAGTTCAGAGAACTGACTGGGATATCAAAAATTATAGTTGACACACTTGAGCAGGGACACCTTTCAGAATGTAGAAACTTCAATGGTACACCATAGGGTGGCACTGGATACAAAATTGACTGTTCCTTCACGGCCTTAGACTTTGGTCATGCGTGAGGTTTTCTCGATGATGCCATACCAAAGATGGTGAAAATAATATTGTAATGTCACATGAAGGAGAGGATACTTGGATTCACGAATGCTTTACAATGAGGGGTTGAAGGAGCATGTTCAGAATGTTGAGAAGAGGCAAGGAAGTGTAATGTTGTGCTCCTTCTTAAGAGGATGAAACCATAATGGCACCTAGATTTTCATGCATGTAGATTTATCGTCCCATATTTTCCTTGAGTTGGTCGATCCCATGTTCCATTCTAGTTGTTATATTTGTCATGTTAGACATTGATCAACCATTGTCTCCTTAATGTAGAGATTTTATCTAGTCCTTGCAATTAACTCCATCTTTTCTTCGAATCAAGAAAATCATCCTCTTGTTAGAATAATTAATGAGCCACATTCATGAAATTTGATGAAGTTGATGCGATATAACTACCTATCACATCGATCATTATGATCATAAATCTGTTTTCGTCGAAAAATATTCCAAATTAATGATGACTTAGATGAAACCACACATGCATGAGTTTTATTCTCCAGGGGCATCACACATGTTCTTGTGTACCTTGATGTTATTTCAATTATGGCTTAGTTGGATGTAGGGACCCCTAGTGGGTTGCAACATTTTCTCATGCAAGTGTAACCAATCATCTTTCACCATGGAGGTACGAGACTAGGCTCGATCGATTTTGGTATGATCCACTGATTAAACAATTCCTTTGTAGCGATTCCCACATTGTTTGGTTTCTCAATGCGGTTGGGGAAGATAATTCTATGGAAAATATCTTCAAGGGGTGTTGATGTAGTATCCATGTCCATTCCATATGCATACCACTATTTTACCTTCCCAGTGGAGAATCGAGGAACCGATGATATAGGGTGTTTCTTTGGCAACACACACTGGACATTCATTTACTGAATACGTGCACCATGCCTATGTTTAGCTATCCATCGCCTTTCACAAGGGAAAGTGTATCGACGAATGTCTACATATGGTTTGAATCTTTCCCACATGGATGGTTTGACAATTTCCCATTCAAAATAAGGTTTTGGATGCGTGTACCACCATTGCGCATGAATTCCTACGAACACTGTATCAAGAGAGGGAGCCCTATGATGTTCAAGAATATGATGGATCTAGGCAATAAATGTATCCACCAGGTCCGACCCATCATACCTATAGGATACAAACTATTCCTTGTGCAATTCTGCAGAGATATGCACACACCTCCTTGTAGATGCTTCATATAGTTTTTTCGGCCATCTTTCCATAACATCTTCATAGTAAATGTCATAAGACTTGATGCTTCACCAACTTAACTCTCCATATACGGTGGGATTGATATATTCTTCCCTATGTCCATTGATTTTATAGATGTTTTCAATAATATATATGCATGTATCCTCATCCACTGGCTCATGGTATATGTCTTCTTCATTCGGATCCAGGGGTGCGATCATGTGCAAGGTGTCTATCTCAAAAGACATCTATCTCTTATTCAAATTTAGCACTGCATTTTTATCAAAGGACCAGTCAATTCCAAGCAATGTGGGGTATGGATCAAAGTCACCCATAATTTATATGACCTCAAAGTAAACCTTTGTCTTCACCCCTTCTATATTTACCTCTACTTTCTCCAGTCATCTTATATGATAGATCTTATATTGATTTGATAACTACAACTAAATAGGTGACTAGAATAGACTCAGATTCCCCAAAACATCCCATGATTTCTTTGGTAAAATGTTCATGTTGGAACCCAGATCCAACATGACTCCATCCATGTCATAGCCACCAAGCTCAACTGTCATCTTGAAATCTCTTCTTGTGCATTTGTGTTTGTTAACCTACCACCATGTTACAGAATAATCCTCCCGTGGACAGGTGGATATTCTCTTGGATTAATGACCCCTAATACCTAGACAAAAAGATGCAAATGGACACTAACATCCCTTTGAGATTTGCTTAACTAGTTGAGCAAAGGTGATCGTACCTATTTTCGGTGTTTGTTCTCACTGCTTCAATTTGAGCTTGATACCAAAACTCGTTTTCACAACTTGATACCCGCAAAACCACAGACAACAAAGAGACATATGGAAACTCCTACTCTAGCATACTAGATTAAACAAATTCATCTGCAATAGACAAGAATATGTAAAGATACACAAACTAGAATGGAATAGGCCAAGCATATATTAATGAGAACATTACAAAGTCATTTACAATGCTCCCTCTCCAAGTAGACACAGTTGCAACAACCTCTCCAAGTCCTCCTCATCCAACCCTTGCACAATGCTCCCAAGATCATAAGTTTGATATCCAAAATATTCCCCCCTTCTCCATGTAAAGACCTAATTATAAAGGATTTGGAAGCTTAACCACCATGGAGAAGATAACTCATAAGATCCACTAAAATGGGATCTCCAAGATTTTTTTGGGAGAAAATATATATTCAAGGATTTTAGGGAGAAAATATCTCTCAAGGATTTTAAGGAGGAAATATCTCTCAAGATCCACCAAATTAGGATTTTGGTTTGA
>ML808117.1:0-11072 GCA_009831015.1 Picea engelmannii | reverse complement strand
GTGCACATAGTATTTTGTTCTTCATATAATATATTTCTCCTCCACATTGACTAGGGATTGTGACAAATGTTCTTTCATGGTGTCAGTGTATGTGAAACTTTCATGACACTTGCAACACTTAGGGTGAGGTACTTAAGTGTGGACTTTTGGTGTGTAATAGATTGCCCCCTAAAGTGTGAGGTCAAAAGAGGAACTGATGGTCAAAACACTTTACAATTCTTCAATGCAAGGGTGTAGAGTTGGAGAACCTAAAAGAAGCTGCAAAAAAACATCAAACAATATTAATATATGTTCCATTTCCAAGGTAGGCATACCTATGCTCGAAATATGAGATGACTCAAAGCATGGTCGCCAACCAATACACCACCGATCCATGAAAAATATTGACTAAGGATATGGCCACCAAAGCTACAATGTGGATACATACCTGCATGACATGAACTGATCGTAGCCATGAAAAATAAATTGTGGAGATATGAGACAATAAACATAGCCACAAACCAATACAATTTGGATCTATGTGACAATATATATATATATATCATCATGCTCAAATGATCTCCTTCACAGTCTGGGAAAATAAGATAACAGAGTGAATGCTCAACCCAGGGTCTTCGTCCCAACCCTGATGTGGTATGAATCTATCCATGTAAATAGATGTTTTGATGTCGAACATGGTAAAAACCACTTGATTACCGGTCATTGATGTATACCGTTAACAAGTGCGAGGGAAATCACCAATGATGTCGATGAATCCCAAGGTACCCTAGTACATTCCAACGAATGTGAATAAATGAGTTGAGGTTGAACATTCGTGAAATCATCTTATTAGAGGTCAATGATGTAAACCCATTGTCAAAAGTGAGGAGGCCTGCCATTAAGGCATGTAGGTCCCAAGGTACTAACTGGTTTCTAAGTCTAATTCTCGGATGATGTGTTGAATTTGACATGAAAATAATCGTCAAAGGAGGGCCTTAATGTATCCCCCATCATCGACAAAAAACTAACATAGGAAAGTGATGTAAGATGGTGAATTGAATGAGTATGGAATGACACAGGAAATGGAAACTGGAAATACTACAGATGGATGGTTTGAAGTGAAACTTCCCTTGAACATGGTGAGGCACGACAACTGACTTGGCAGCATTGACTCGACAAGTACCAAAAATGTAATGCGACAACAATAAGAGCACTCTTCGACTGGATGAAAAGTATGGTGACACATGGAATTGGTATGAATCAGAGACACACAGATTACCCAACTGTAATATGAGACACAAACATGTGCCATGTTCAAGGGCAACAAAAGCTTCCATAAAGGATTCCCAAAAAACTTGACTCACTTCCTTCAATTTTTCCCCCACCCAAAAAGATGAGTACCTCTTTTTCATTTAATGAGCTCAAGGAGGGTAACACATGCTCGATATAAATCACCTTCGGTAAGTTCCTCTTCCTTTATTTAATGAACTGAAAGAAGTAATGGTTCATTTCCATATAGGTCCTTGAATGTGTAGTTTAGTGAGTCCAGAGAAGGAAAACTCAATGGTTTTTCATGTTTAGAGAGTCTGAAAAGAACTTAAAGGTGACTCCAGGGTTTTCCCTTTTCATGATGTTTAGTCTCCAAGGTACGAAAAACTATAAAATGATATGATGGAGAACTCTTCTAGTCATGCTTGATTAGAGTGTTCATTTTTCATAATTAGTCTCATGAGGCCGAAAAAAGATAAACTACCACTCGAAAGACTCCCTTTCAAACATTTTAACAACTGTGAAAGGAAGCAAGATCGCTCGACAATATTTTCATGTTTAGAGAGTCTCAAAAGAGCTTAAAGGAAACTTCAGGGGGTTCCTTTTTTGTATAACCTTTATGAGTCCAAAAACGTGATCAAATTATACTCGGTCACATTCTCATGTATTTATGAGCACAAGAAAGAACAAAAACTAAGCTCATAATTGGTTTTATTTTTACACAAGCTTGAAACAAAATTAAACTATTCTTTTAGTTTCCCAACGTAATTTCCAAAGGTTTTGAGGGATACCTATGGATGGTTGGTACTCTGCCCTCAACTTGAAAAGCTAGTGGATTAAATATAGAATGATAATCAAAGGATGGAGACATTCCCCCCCAAGCTTCGTTTCATTCATTGATGCTTATATTGTCACCGATTTTTGTATTGGATGAGGAAAAAAGGTCAACTGACAAAGGCGGATGAAAGGAAGGTTCAAATACGAGACCTAATGAAAGACTCGACTCAAAATCTATGAGTTCAAGGTAAATACTTGACTTCATATCTACGAGATATAGTGAAAGACTTGACTCAATGGGAGAGGTGATTCTTTCATTTTTAATGAGCTTGAAACATGAAAATAACTATGCTCAAGACCTCTATTTCATTTTTTAACGAGCTTGCCATAGAGAAGTAAAACTATGCTCATAGATTCTATTTCATTTTTTAACGATCTTGCTACAGAGAGGAAAACTATGCTAGTAGCTTCTGTTTCATTTTTTAATGAAGTTTCCACAAAGAAGAAAAAATGTACTCAATACCTCTGCTTGATCATGGATTCCAAGAGGACAATGCTCTAGAAGGAATACATGTCAAGGGACAAGCGTCAACCATGGATTCCAGGACATCTTCGCTAGATGGAAGAAAAACACTCTGGAAGGAATACATGTCGATGACCTCGATAAGGGTAGGGATAACAAGATCTAATAGCCCTATCAAAGAGATGGCCATGTCAACTACCATATCTAAGTAAGGAGAAGGGAGATATTCCCTCTCATGTGGGGTTGAACACATGGGGCAGATCATTACATAATTGACCTACAATGGGGTGGACATCTCTGACATGTATGTACTGTTCAGGGAAGGAGGATGGTTGACCATCAGATGAGGGTCAATGAATGAAAGCTGGTCAATTGTTACTATGTTTCCATTGTGAGGGAAACATATCAATTGAAAGAGGGTGGACACAAAAGCTCTCATAACGTAGACATAGTCTCACCCAAGGAGCAGGTTAAAGTCCAAGGGGTCATGAACTACCATCACATCGATGTAGACCCTTTTTCCTCCCAAAGTAATCAGAAATTGAGGAAGGATCCATAAAGGTTGACTAACTCGTCCGTCAAAGGTCAACATATTCTGAGTCATGGGTGCAAGTTGCGGGGAACCAAAATCTTACCAAGAATTCAGAGATAAGATGCTAATAGAAGAACTTTTGTCTATTATAGTGTTAGGAATATTCCTATCAAAAACCTGCACAATGATTTGGAAAGGCACGTACGAAGGAAGACGGGGTTCTGTAAAATGAGTCCAATTAATATAAATCATCTGATTTCTTGAAGGGGGTTCCATCGGGATGTGCAGAGTGCTCCCTTGTCCAGGTGAATCAATATTAATGAGGTAGACATGAGAGACATCCTCACTCTTTGAATGAGGAGTGGGATCGACCGATGATGGAACCGAATCGATCACTTTGGTTGCACTCTTCAAGGGAGGAGTGGGATCGATCGATGACGGAACTAGATCGACCACTTTGGCTGCACTCTTCAAGGGAGGAGAGGGATCGATTGATGACATAACTGGATCAACCACTTTGGTACTCTTCATATGAAGAGTGGAACTGATCGATAAAAAACTTGATCAATCATTTGGGTTTCACTTTTCATATGAAGAGTCGGGATGATTGATGATGGAACTAGATCAACTACTTGGGTTAGTGGTTCAACTCAGGATGAAACCAGATTTCCCACTTGATCAAACAAACTGACTGAGGATGGAACTTGATTGACCAATCCATCAACTAATGATGGTTTGGGAGAGATATTATGATAACCAGTTGGAATTTGAATATTTTCCAAAAGATAAGAAGCCTCGTCTATACGAGGGAAAAGGTGAGAGTAATGATCACCTTTGCATAACATACAAGAAAATTTGACAGTTCTATTTTTCTTACCAACCTTAACGTCACTAGTTGATGGGGTGTCACTAGCATGTTCAATAGGGGTTGATGACATGGAAGACCACATTTCTAAGACCTTGGGGAGACCAGGGAAATCCCTCAAAAAGTGGTCACCCTTACAAAGTATGCAAGTGAATTTGGGTTTAGAATTCTTTGTTTTAGACTTGTCGACTTTATCAACACTCCTAGTACAATTAACAATAGCTAGTTTCTCAGATCCAACATGAACTAATGTCGTTGGAGGCTTGGTCTCTTTTTTATTATTCTTCTTCTTCTCCTTTCGTTTCTTCTTCTTCGTATCAACTTGGCTACTTTATTTAGAGCTTTCACTAGGTGAAGAAGGAGAAAGGGAAGGAGACTTGATGGGTGAAGAAGGTGAAAGGTCAGCATGAGGTTGATTTGTGGGTGGTGTGCTTACATCTAAAGCATTGGGTGCATTCAAAACACCAAGATTATTCGATATCACTAGAGTGGGGAACAACCAAACCAATAACCCGATGGTGAATCCTAGAAGACGCAGTGTGGCAATGCATGGAGGACCAATGTTTCCAAAAGAAGGAAAGGTGAAAGGTTCCTTGAGAAAATGGGTTCCTTCATTGGTACTCCTAGGAATTGATGCCATTGAAACTGACTCGACCTAAGGTCCACTAAGGAAAATAAGCAACACACACTACAAATCTAATAAGAAAACAATCAAACAAACCTTCCCACAATGAAACCACTAGTTGGTGATGAAATCCAACATTGTGAGATCAATATAGGAAGGGGATGGGATAGAGTGGGTGGATCGGTTACATTGGCAACCTGCTTAATGGACTTACGACTTGGTGCAAGTTCTCACATAGTTTTACTTGTGGGTCTACCCTCCAAGGAGCTCGAGTGAGTTTGAACAACTTTTGACCCAGGTATGACGAAGAATCCCCTTCACCGTCACCTTCTGTATCAACCCTACAAATATAGGCCACTAAGGTTACCAAATCGTAGTCAACCTTTGGGAAGGTACAATCTACAGTCGGGAAGGGACATATGGGCAGGATAACAAGTCCAAAATTCTTCAAGACAATTGAAGACAAGTGGACTAGAATACTATTGAGAACCTTGAACGGATTCATGATTCACGAAGCTCCAAGACCAAACAAAACCAATTGTTTCTCAGGAAAACCCCCCAATATACGATCTTTCTGCTACATGGGTTAAGCTTCAGAGGGGAAATATCCACTTCTGTCCCTCACACGACCTCATGTTTAACCCATGTGTGAGAGGGGGATCCCGACTATGCTTATACGAACAATTGGATATACCACTCCCTAGCACAAGATTCTATGTTTGTCTGATGGATTTGGAAAGTTATCCTCACAAACTATTCCAAATCCCTACACTTTAAGCTAATGTAGGTTCGTTGCTAGATAAAATAAAAGTGTCCGATCAGTTTTATAAGTGCTTCATTATAGGGTTGTTGTTTACTCAAGGGTGCGAAAGTGAAACTTATGAAGTTTTATAATCGAATCCAAAAGAATGCAGAATAATGAGATGCAAATCTTTTTCTTCAATGAATCCTACATACAGGATGGAGAAGAGGTTCAAATTTCTTCAACAAAACACCCAATTCCCAAATGCAATATTCTATATGCAATCTACTACACTACCCAAAAGAAAGAATGCAAATATCTTCTTTGTTTGATTCTAAAACAAAGAAAATGCAAATCCTTTAACACTTAATTAATTTCAATCAAAATGAAAGAGTCAAATGCAAATACAAAAGACACGAAGCAAAAAATGATTTCAAACAAAGCATGCACTCATAGGATAACGAGAACTGACAAAAACAAGTATGATAACTCACTCAATCAAGGACTCGAAAATCGACAAGCATTCAAGGAATACAAGAAACTTCAAAGAATAATCCAAAAATTGATAAGGAGAAAAAGAAATCACTCAAATGTCTTGACAAAACAAACAACACGAAATATAAATCAAAGTTGGGTTGTGGTAAGCATAAATTCTCAAATCATTCAAAAAGGAAAGATTTGAAAAGTAACTAAGACCAACAAACCTTTGCAGACCTTTTCAATCAGTCAGATAACCAGAAACTTTTCAAGACTCAAACCAAACCAAGAAAAATAAGGAGAATCAATCTCACAATTTGGAAAAGGTTGCAAGATCAAACAAGACAATGAAAGAAGTGATAAGAACCAAATCCTCAACCCAAACAAATTCACAAGAAAAAGTACAGACTCCAGGAAAAATACCTCCAACACAAGGCTGAGCAAAACAGGGAAAAATCCCCTAGATCTGCCCAAAACCAGACATCAATGCTCCCTAAAACAAAGAGACAGGACACTATAGCGCTCCCTAAGAGACCAAATGGGAGCATTGATTAGATAAACACTGCTCTGATAACCACTCTGGGGGAGTGTTAGTCCTATAGATGCTTGAAAATGAGCTTAAAAAGGAAAAAAATCAACAGAGATTGGCTTGGTAACTATAAATACTGCTTGATGAAGAAGAGGGAAGAGGGAAGGCTCATAGGCAATCAATCAAACAATATCAAACAAGGAAACGTTTCATACGATCCAAGTAAAGACAAATCAATGTCCTTCCCCAACGAATTCGCCAATTTCTGTTATAGGAAATTTCCCTTGTCGACAGGTGAATATCCCCTTGGATTCTAGACCCCTAATACAAAGACATAAAGATGCAAATGGATGCTAACATCCCTTTGAGATTTTCTTAACTATTTGAAAAGAGAGAAGGAGTAAAGGTGATCGTACCTATTTCCAGTGTGTGTCCTTGCTACTCCAATTTGAACTTGATCTCCAAACTCATTTGCATAGCTTGATACCTGCAAAACCATAGACAACTAAGAGACACAAGGAAACTCCTACTCTAGCATACTAGATTAAAAAAAATCATGTACAATAGACAATCATATGTAAAGATACACAAACTAGAATGGAATAGGCCAAGCATATATTAATGAGAACATTAAAAAGTCACTTACAATCTGTAGACATAGTTGCAATAGCCTCTCCAAGTCCTCCTCGTCCATCCCTTGCATGATGCTCCCAAGATCATACATTTGATATACAAAAATTCCTCCCTTATCCATGTAAATCCCTCATTATATAGGATTTGGAGGCTTAACCACCATGGATAAGATCACTCATAAGATCCACTAAAATGGGATCTCCAAGATTTTTTGGGAGAAATGATCTCTTCAAGGATTTTAGGGAGAAAATATCTCTCAACGATTTTAAGGAGGAAATATCTCTCAAGATCCACCAAATTAGGATTTTGGTTTGAGAAAATATCTCAACCATCCATGAGATTCTCAACCTCTCCTTGAAAATAGGAAACTAAATGTGAGGTGGATTATCACAGTAAATTAATTTCCTTTTTATGAATATCGATAATTAATTCAGGTGCACATAGTATTTTGACCTTCACATAATATATTTATCCTCCACATTGAATAGCGATTGTGACAAATGTTCTTTCATGGTGTCAGCGTATGTGACACTTTCATGACACTTGTGACACTTAGGGTGAGGTACTTAGTGTGGCATTTTGGTGTGTAAAACACACCTCCCTTTCTGGTAGGGGAGCTAATATATTCTGATCTATCAGCTCCTTCCCCATGCAAGTGGCTAACATCTACGTCAACTTATTCAAAACATCAGGATCATTGAGGAATATAAAACAATAATCTAAGTAATTACTTACTTGATCCTCTGTGTTTGTCTCATGACCTAAGTCACACATTGCATCTTCATGGGATGTGTACCTCAACACCTTAAGATGATGTTCCTCAATTTTTATTTTCTTGGCACGTCACATCTCTTCCTTCCTGCACACTTCTTCCATCAAACTCTATGTGGCACATTTATTCTCCTTGTTCATACAAGCTTCCTCCAATGATCATTGCATTGCATGTTGCAACTCCTCCCAGGCACGTTCCTCTTCTAGCGACCTCTGCATCACCTATTGTACTTCTTCATAGATCTGACCCTCCTCCAACAACCTTTGTGTCGCTTGTTTCACTTCTTCATGGATTGAAGCCTCTTCAAGTGATCTCTATGTCATGCACTGCAACTCTTCGTGTGCTTTTTTTTCTTCGATGAATCTCTACGCGTCACGTAGAAACTACTTTTGATGGGTCACATCAGAATTAGTATGGGGTTGTGATGCCTTTCTGATCTTCCCCTATAGCTTTTGACTCGAGCTCTCATCCTGCTCGAAGTCTCTTCCTATATTTTATCCACCTCAGATTACCACCCCAACATTGATTTCCTCATCTTTCTTCTTATTTCTGCAGGGCTCCACATGCACCATATTGCAATGCATATTCTTTTATTCCCACTTCTTCACTAATTTGAGACAGTGTTCTGTGACATGTTCGAGTCTATAGAAGTATGCACACAATACACATAACTTGGTGCAAAACCTTGATACATGGTCAATTTCTCCGCAATTTAAACAAGTGGGAGGTATACCTCCCCCTCCTCCATCTCCTCGAACACAACCACGCCCATATACACCTCTGGGACCTCCTTGGTATCCACCTCTCTCCGCATCACCATGATCACCACCCTTGTATTATTCCTATACCCAGAATGCATCACGGGTATTATCTTGCATCATCTGGAGTGACTGACAGTTATTGACATCATGTCCCACGAATTTACATAACTCATAGAACAGAGTATGATGCATCTTTTGATACTTATAAAATATTTGGAAGTGGGGTGGTACATGGCCCAACTATCGACATATCTCACACCATTCCACCTAAGACCTAGTTAGGAATGGACTCGACATTCCTGTCACCACATAATTCAGGAGTATAGGGAAATCATCCCTGCAATTCCCCTCAGAGCGACATGTGTTACACAATATGTACTTGTGCACAAATTTTTTCTTGGCCATATCTTGCATTTGCATCATCATATTGGCCATTTGTGACTGCACCTACACCAATCCCATTGATGTCTCTACCCCTCCTGGTGTAGCTTCTAGGTGCATTGCAGTTTCTACTACCTCCACTTGAGTCCTCACCTTTGGCTGGATGAGTGAGACTCAGATTTGGGGAAGCAAACCCACTATAAACCACTATATACTGTACATCCTGAATCTGGAACATCAACCTATCCAAAAAAACATTAAACCGCTGGTCATAATTCTACACAATTTCTCATTGTTGTTGCTTAATCTCCTTGATCTTAGTAATACACGTAGATTCCGACTTGGGATTTTGAAATTCCTTTAGTAATTCCCTCTTGATATCTATCATATACCTCGTCGGTCCCGTTTGCACAGTGGCCTTGTAGTTCATGTACCATGTCAAGGCTCTGTCCCTGAATGTGGCTTCTAGTTGTGCAATCTTTACTACTTTGTCTGTGATCCTCTTCACACACCATATTGCCTCGCACATGAACCAATGTTGTTTTTCATCATCCTTACCCGTTCCATGGAACACAAGTATCCTCAGGGTGCTATCCCGATTCATCATCATCACTCTCAAACCAACTCCTTTGATTTGACTGCTGGTTTCTAAACTCCTCCCTACTGATACTCTTCTTGGTGAAATAACATTGACTTCACCTTCTTCTTCACTCATCTCTTCTCTTTTATCTCCTTCTACTTTTTCTCATACTCCATTCGCCTCACTATACATTGTTATTTCTTCTTTATTACAAATGTGCAATGGGGGTGGTTCAAAGCAGGGTAAGTCCATATTGTTCTGACATTTCTTGTGGGGGGACCAAGAGAGTTTGCTAGCTTTAGCTGTGCAAGACCATATACAATCGCCAATTATTTCCCCCCACCACTAGGATATCCTTCGTCTTCCTTCCTTTCTTATGCGCCTCCACTTTTCATCTCATATTCCTCCGAGGTTGCAACACTCTGCAACAACCAAGGGTTCGAACTTTGTCACCCGGGCCCCTAGTACCACCACTACTACTAATACTGGTATCCCCACTAAACACCCTACATTCTACACCACGCGTATCTTCTCCTATGTTCCACTCTGGCACACCGCATTCTTTCACACTTCATCCCAGTGCAATCTCTTTTCTCTTCATCTCAGGACTGACCCCTTGTCACACACCCCTTGCTATATTCTTTCGACCTCTTTTCCACGCCTTCCTTCTCAACTCAAATCTTCTTGCATATCTCTCTACTCTCTCTCTACTATGATATTCTGGGATGTCCATCCCATTCCTCACCTCATTCTAGAAACTTCTGGATCATACTCAACATATCCATCTCCTCTCTTATCACCCCCCCCATCTTTTCACACCCCCAGTGCTAGGGGATTCTACTCATCCATCATGTCGGGATCCATGTGCATCAACCCTTTCTCCACGAACAACATCTTGATCTAGAGTGGGATTTCTTCCATCATTCATTTTCTTGGACCTTCTACGAATTTTCTTTCAGCCTTGCTTAAAGAATCAATATACTCCACAACAAATTCAATGATATATCCCTCACTTACTCGAGAAAACTAGAATTCAACGGACCGATTCCACTTATTATCCAATGCCCTCAACCTATCAAGTGTGGCTTGATCCCAAACCACTGGGTTGAGAGACCACAAGGAAAAATTGGTAGCAATTTTCCTTTTTATCCATTCATACAACAAAAATGGAAATTCAACAAAGAACATCTCATGCATTTCAATATAAATATACTTATCTTTCCATCTCTTCACATTCACTCTCAGACCCTGAGTTTCTCACACAGAAAACTCATGCTCCTTTGTAGTTATCCGGTCTTAAATTTTCTCCTGAGATGGATACCATCTCATCTCTTTCCTTCATCCTCCAAACTCGAACCTACACGCATTTGATAAACCTTGGACTTGTCCCGATGTGCATTTCTTTTCATTCTCTGCTCATTAGCTTAGGTGCACAAAAAACTAGAATGGGCGCACAAAAATTGATTTGTGTGCATGCCCGTGCGAGATTAACCCAAAACTTTGGGTGCCAACAATTACTTAGGGAGATATTACATTAAGTGTTAGTGTATTTAAGTTTTCTATATTCTATCTTATGTGATTAATATAGTAGAACATTTATTCCTTTTGAAAAATGTATTTGATTTTA
>ML808116.1:89740-103492 GCA_009831015.1 Picea engelmannii | reverse complement strand
ACCTTTAGGAGAGGACAACAACCCTTCTTGGGACTCCTCTTAGTTTACTTTTTCAAACACATCTTAATATTGTAATGGGCCCATACATGCCCACATGATACAAAGATAGGATAGTGTTTGAATTTTTTCTTTCTTAGATCAAATCACTAGGGAAGTTTAAAGGTTTTGTAACGGGCCCATACATGCCCACATGATCAATTTAGGATAGTTTCAAAGCTTTTCTTAGATTACATCACAATAGGGAGTTAAAGGGATAGTAACGGACTCACATGTCCACATGCTAGCTTCCTAGGGACTTTTGAATTACGCAAAGTTGTACCAAAGGCACTTAGTTAATTAGGTAATCAAACACTTGTAACGACCAAGAGAAGTCCACGGGTAGCAAGGTGACATCTAATTCACTAAAAATTGGCACACTTTCACTCACACACAAAAGTCACTTATCACTCACATAGCTTCTTCTTGAAGCATGGAGGTCAAAGTAAGTTTCCTCCAAAGGGATTCCGAAAATACCCCACCCTTTTCTTGATGACACTATCCACTCCCATTTTAATCAACGAGGTTGGTTTGCACCCGCAACCTCCCAAAACAACTACATCTAAAATCTTTCTAAAAAATCACTAAGTTTTCCTCCACAGGACGTGCCAAAAGAATTTTTTTAGTCTAGGTAGGATTTCGGGGATAGGCATCCAAATAACTCCCCGTTATCTTGTTCTCAAATTGTCAAAACCATAGAAGTTGTCAAATAGGGAACTGAAAATCCTCCAAGTCAAGTGTTCCTAATACCATAAGGTAGGGAGATACCCATGAAGGGTTGAAGGCTGAGGTCCGGTTGTTCTGTGTGTCCCCCCTTGAGGCACCCACCTCTTGGACAAGATCCAGCCCGTGACCCATTTCTTAGGCTGAAAATCTAAATGTCGCACTTTGACCGAGGTACCTAGTGACCAACTTTAGGACATCTACCCAGGTGGCAATTGTGGGTTTCAATTGCACCTTGATTGGATTTTGTGTGGCTATTGGGAAATATCACCAGCTCTTTCGGGATATGCCCCCTTTACCCTTCATTATAACTAATTATTTCATCCTTCACAAGTTTCTCTTCCAGTGACTTCAGACCCCACTGTTGAGTACTATTGGAAGGTCCAGTGCTACTTGAGAGGAAGGGCATTACATATTCTAGGACAAGAGCATTTGTTTTCTTTTGATTTCCCACGCGGATAAAACCCACTTACCCAAATATATGCTTCTTTTTCAAAACATTTTATGTATGATGCACATCTGATTACAATTTGATTTGGATATATATATTGTGTAAACATTCAACACAAAGGCTCTTGTTTCTATATCACTCTCACCACTCTTTGCACACATTCACGCGGCTAGTCGGACATCATAGGGGAACCACAGAACCCCCGTCGTTCACGAGGCTTGCTAAACCTACCTCCTATCTTAGGGGAGTGTCTGGTCTTGCCCACTCATCGACACCTCCTTCACACACTCCTGTGAGTGCTACTATTTTAGGATCATCTTTTCTTGGTTCTACATTACTTGGGTCCACTTCCCAAGGTCATCCATTCACTCGCTCTCCATTACATGGAAGTGGGGGACCCACTTCCTCTCAAGGAGGAAGCACCAACCCACCTATCCCCCCTCAAGGGTCAGGTTCAAAACACACCCACACCATAGTCGGAGCTAATCCTCCCCCCCCCCCACTACAGATGCCATATTTGGCCTCTCTCAACATATCGAATCTCAAAAAACTCACCAATGATCCTATATTGCATGATCCCACATGGCCTGCAATGCCCACCAAACTACCTTCAGACATACCAAAGATTGAAGGAAAGGCAGGCGATGACCCTGCCAACTATGTCATGATCTTTCACCTATGGTTCTCCTCCAATAGCATTATGGATGATTCCATCAGACTGCGATTATTTCAATGCACACTCACTAGCCCATAAGTCAAATGTTATGTCGAAGAAAAATCAGGGTCCCACGCAACTTTTGAGTCATTATCCAAAGCCTTCTTGACCTTCTTCCAATTACCCATCCGCCACGACAATGGTCTAGAACTACTTTCTAATTTCAAACAAACCTCAGCCACACATATTGTTGATCAGATCCACAAGTGGAATAGGCGATGTAGTTTGTGCAAAGCAGAAACCACCAAGCAATAGTGTCTCGATTGGTTTCTTAGATCACTTGTCTCTCTCCTCGATAAGGATGTAACTTCCACCTTCCCTCAATCCGAAGAGGAAGCCATCAGTAAGGCCCAACAGTATGACCTCATCTATGCATAGTCAGGGTACTTATACACTGTACTTCTTGATCTTCCCAAACCTGTGTCATTTGGCCAAGACAAACCTGGGATGTCTCACTCAGCAGATGGACTGATTGGTACCACCACTCACCACGGTCCACAACCCCAACCACCACCGATGTATGGCACACCTCAATACCTTCCGGCATATGGGGGAACTTCGTATTACCCCCCACCCTCTTACCAACAATCATACCCTGTTGCTATACCTCCACCCATCAATGGACCACCATCGAAACCCCCCATACATCCACCTATTCAAACAAACTCTGGTACCCCCTCTACCTCAGCTTATAGTACTAGGGAAAGAACTACGCCTTCCTATGTACCTTATGGATCGTTACCACCATATAATCCATACTTCCCATTTCCTGGTCCTCCACAACCCATGGCTCCCCCACATCCTCATGTAGGGGTGAATTTTGTTCAACCCTCTACCGTTCAACAATACCAAAATTTTGAACAGTTGAATATGGCCAATCCAACCCATCCTTCGAACAATGCCAAGAAGAAAGGATAGAACAGAAATAACAACAACCCAGGTCAAGGCGGGAATCAATCCCCACATCACCAATCCACTGGGGGCAACCAGAACCAAGGGAACCAAAACCCCCAAGGGGGCAATAATAATAAATGCCAAGGGCGAAATAAAAATAATGTTAAAAACATATTCCCTTGTGCCCTTTGTGGTGATTTCAGCCATTACACTCATCATTGCCCCCAAATTGTTGATTTCAAATGGTTGAAAGACTCTGGTAGTCTTCCCCATTCTCCAGCACCGCCTGCCTCTCAACAAGCACCACAACAATACGTGCAACAACCCCCGCCTGTCGTACTGCAGAATCCTATTCCACATCAAGGTGTGATAAACACCCAACTGGACCCACAACATCCTCCACCTCGGGTGGGACAATACCTCAACCCCAACAATACAGCAGATCACACAATTCTCCTCACAAGTGAGGAAGAAATCCTTCTCCAATCACGTAATCGTCAATATCATGCACCCGCTGAGTCTCCTCCCATTCCTCCAGAAATAGATCCTACACCGACGAGACCCCCGTTGGTGATTCCTTTCCCTCCCAACGAGTCACCTGTTCGCATCCCTCACATCCCATTGCACAAGAATGTCCATAACCCACATGCTAGGGCAGCCCATAAATATAGTTTGGCAGATGATTTAGCACAATCCCTGGCTTCCATGTCAGTATTGGAGGTCCTCCAGATTTTTCCTACTCAACAAAAATCCTTACTTTTTGCCTTGGGGGTAGTCGACCCCATAGATACCCGACTCATTACCTTTGATCTTGACAGTGGAGAACCTCACCTTCCCACCTTGATCACTTTTCAAATACCAGTAAAAATACGGAACATCACAGTTCATCGGTGTATCATCGATGAAGGTGCATCTACATGCATTATGTCCAAAATGGTATGGAAGAAGCTTGGTTCCCCCGAACTCATACCCTCTACCATAACTTTACGAACTTATGACAGACGACCATCATCTCTTGAAGGGCTCTTCCAAAATGTCCCCGTCGAACTAGGGGGTAAGACTATTCTCATCGACATCGAAGTTATCGACGCCCCACTCGATTATAATATCCTATTTGGTCATAGCTACATGTATGCTATGAAGGAAGTGGCATCTTCCATCTTTCGGACAATGATGTTCCCTCACAATGGGAAGATCATTACTATTGACCAAGTCTCACATTACGAGCCTAATCCATCTGCCAACATCGATAACATTCCTCCTCTCATTCACACAAGCCACGACACATATCCACTCGTCGAGATGGGTCCTAGGATTTTTAAAGATCCATCTTTGTTAGGAACTTACCATGGAGTACCACCACTCCTTCATCCTTCCAATCAAGTATGCATCGTATCATCTAATGAAACGCACACAGAGGATACCCTTCTTCCTACCGAGACTTCTATCATATCTGACATCCCACTCGTCACAGAACCCCCCCCTCAAGAACCTCCTGGACACTCATCAACCCCACCAGTCCATGATTCCACCTCTCCCCAAGGACATATCCTAGTTTGGGAGACAGTTCCCCAAGCCATCACTCAAATTCCCTTCTTTTACCCTCCACCAGGCATCAAATCTTTTCAGGTAGCCGCAATGCTCACACTACCTAATATGGTGTTAGCAATCCTAGTTTGGTATTTACACCCACCAGAGATGGTTCCTCGACCATCCCTCCCCCCCCAAAAAGAAGGAATCCCCATGTCGATTCCCATACTTACTCCCACCACACCCCCACTCACTAACCCCCCTACCGTAGTTGGGGGTAGGAGAAAGAAGAAGGAGCCCATAGCTCCACTTCCTCCATGCATCCCACCACCTTGTGCACTATGTGAGAAAGAGTTACACCCAACCAACAACTGCCCATCTCTATCGAAGTTACAGAATTTGATTCCACTAAATCACACTCCCCCAACACTCGCCACTATAGCCAGTCCTGCCACTACCACCCCCCCCCCTTCCAGTAATAAATGGTTTTGGACCAAATACGCCTGTGCTATATGTTCAAAGTATGGCCATTATACCCACCATTGCCCTGCCCTACCATGCTTTCGGCAGACATTAGTCGCAGTATGCCAGAACTTCTAGAGCAACCCCAGTCCTGCTACATCCTCCTCCACCAATATCACTGACATCCGGTATGTCACCACTTCATTCAATGAACGTATGAGATGCCCTTTCTCTCTCTGCAATTAATTAGCTCATTTTACATACCAGTGCCCTATGATCCTTGAATACAGGTAATGCTAATTGACCCTGCTTCAACAGCCCGTAGAGATGATAATTGACATTACCTCGTCACTAGTAGATCTTCATGTTATTTCTCCTGAACCCGAGGCCCTCCCAACACCGCCATGGTTCTTAGATGCCTTATCTGAGGATTCACCCCCCAACCCCCCCAACTCTCCTGCTCATTCCCCTATGGACATTTTACACCCAACCACCACAGGTACCCGTCAGTACTTCAATATATGGTTTATGTCGAGTGAACCCTCACCATATCCTAACATTGTTCCCCCTGCTTCTTCACTAGGGGGAAACCACACAAACATCGTCACCGATATCACCCCTCATGACCCCTTGTATTCCCATCACTTCCAATTCGACGAAGAAATACTCAAAGAATTAAACCACCCAGACCTCCCCTAGGATGTGCTACACCACCGCGCACTCTTCTCTCCACAGGAAGCCTCCATGCTTCCTAACCAAAACCCCATTTACGCGGTTGAAACCAAGGATTTTATCCCATTAGGGCCTATTGACTGGTTCAAAAACCCCATTCCTGCCCCTGATGCTTTTGAAGAAGGAAACATGGCCAACATTTCCCCAACCATTAAAATCGACATTTCCATTAAAAATGGCATCGTCGAAGAAATCACCGTTGGAGCTGCTTACACTCCTCAGGAAATCACCGCATATAAAGCCCTCTTCCAAGAATATAGGGATATTTTTGCCTGGTCATACACGGAAATTCCTGGCCTCGATCCCTCTATTGTCGAACATCACATCGACACATGGCCTGACATTACACCAGTTCGCCAAAAACAATGACCGCTACACCCATCCAAATCCATGGCTATCAAATCCGAAATTGACAAGTTACGTGTTGTCGGGTTCATTTGCCCCATCGCCTATACCTCATGGGTTTCCAACCCTGTACCCATTAACAAAAAACAGGGCATTATCCGCGTTTGCATCGAATTTCGTTATCTCAATCACACATGTCCCAAAGATAATTTCCCAATGCCTTTCATCGACCAAATTATCGATGACTGCACAGGCCACGAGGCACTCTCCTTTATGGACAGATTCTCTAGTTATAATCAAATTCAAATCCACCCAGTTGATCAGTATAAAATCGCATTCACTACCCCATGGGGTACTTTTGCATATCGTGTCATGCATTTCGTCTTAAATAATGCTGGCTCAAATTTCCAGTGGGCTATGACATACATCTTTCATGATCTGGCACATATCATCCTCGCCTACTTGGATGACCTCACAGCTCGATCCAAGAAACGCACCCAGCATCTCGATGATTTACGAATCATCTTTCAATGGTGTCGTCAGTACAACATCCACTTGAATCCTCTCAAGTGTGTGTTCTGTGTCACCGCAGGGCACCTCCTCGACTTTATTGTTTCCCAAAGCAGTATTACTGTCCACCCCCTCAAAGTCCAAGCTATCACCGAAATTCCACCTCCCCGAAATTTACGCCAACTTCAGAGCCTACGGGGAAAAGCTAACTTTCTTAGATGCTTTGTCCCAGACTACGCCATACATGCACACGGTTTCCTTCACTTACTACGTCATGAAATCCCTTTTCACTGGGATGCCCATGCCCAATAGTCATTTGATGATCTTAAAACCACCCTCTCGAACACACCTTTAATTAGTGCACCTGACTACAATCACGAATATATCCTCTACGTATCAGCATCAGCTGTATCAATAGCAAGAGTTCTTGTCCAGCAAAGTGATGACAATCGTGAACATGTCATTTATTACGTTAGTAAAAACCTCTCAGGGCCACCCTTGAAGTATAAACATGAAGAGAAACTTGCTCTTCCAGTAGTCCTCACAGTCCAGAAACTGCGCCACTACATTTTGCTTCGCACAACAAAGGTCGTCGCAGATTCCAACCCTATGTAGTACTTGCTCAATCATCGGCAAGTTAACGGCAAATTTTCTCGATGGATCATTATCCTTCAGGAGTACGACCTCGAGTTCTCAACACCTAAGAGTAAGAAGGCCCTTTTTCTCACCGAACTTGTCACGTCCCTTCCCTCTAACACCACCAGTACCCCCGTCAACACCAACTTTCCCGACAAACATCTCTTTTACATCACTTCAGATGATCCTTGGTACGACAACCTCCTGGTCTATCTCCGAACTCAAAAGTTTGGTAACCACCTTTCACAAGATGATCATCATCATATCTGCCATCGGGCCCCCTGCTACCTCCTCATCAGAGATATCCTATACCGGCGGGGAGTCGACACCATTCTTCGTCGTTTTCTGACTATTAATGAGGCAGATAGAGTCTTAAATTACTTCCACAGCGGCGCATGTGGGGGCCATATTTCGGGCATATCCACTGCTCAAAATATTATTTGAGCTGGTTACTTTTGGCCTACCTTGTTTCATGATTGCATTTATATTTTGAAACAATGTGAGCAATGTCACCTCTACACCAATAAAGCCCGAGCTCCCCCCACTCTTCTTCACCCTGTCATTACTGTCGGCCCTTTTTGTAAATGGGGCATCGACTTCATGACTTGAAATCCCCCTTCCAACAATGGTCACAAATACATTATTCCCACCGTTGATTACTTCACCAAATGGGCAGAAGCTATGCCCACCTTCAACAACACCGCTGACACTGCAGCACGTTTTTTCTTTAACCACGTCATATCCCGCTTTGGAGTACCCCTCCAACTCATTTCCGATCATGGGAAACACTTCGAGAATGAGATATTCGTCGAACTCTCATCTCGGTTAGGATTCTCTCACGAGTTTGCCTCACCATATTACCCTCAGTCTAACGGACAGGTCAAAGCAGTTAACAAAGTCCTCAATACCATGTTACAGCGCACGGTTAATAAACATAAAACCAATTGGCATCATATGTTATTTTCTGCGCTATGGGCTTACCGAACGGCTGTGAAAACAACTACTGGTTTCACACCATTTCATTTAGTCCATGGGATTGAGGCCACTCTTCCCATCGAGTGTGAAATTCCCACCTTACGCATCGCAATTGAGCTATTACCTGACACTGCTCCAATGGAGAAACACTTGCTGAACTTGGAGTCTCTGGATGAATATCATCGATCTTATTTACAGAACAATGAGGCAGCTAAAAAATGATCCAAGGCTACCTTTGATCTCCATGTCAACCTTCGCTCCTTTCGCGAAGGCGACCTTGTCCTAGCTTACGATATCGCTCACGATACCTTTGGCCACAGGAAATTTGAGTCACTCTAGCATGGCCCATACATTATCCAACATTGCCTCACCAAAGGTGCATACATCCTAGCCTCCCCCGAAGGCCTCTCTCTCAAAGAACCCATCAACGGGTTGTATCTCAAGAAATTTTACACTTAAACGTAGTAATTCTACTTTAGGTTATTTCTTTTATAGCATTTTTAATCTTTTTTCCCTCCCTCACGTCTAAACTATCCCTTGTGCTATTGACAGATGCTTCCTCCACCAGCCTACCACATCGGTTACGCCGATGATGCCAGATGTTGGACACAAAATCTCACTTTGGTTGCTTGGGCTCTCTACACCCCGTCACATGAAATGCTCCATTCAAGTGGAATATGTTTGGGTTCAGCAACCAACAACCAAGCTGAATACACCATTGTCATTGGCCTCTTGGCTGATGCCCATCATCATCATATTCGTCACCTTAGCATCTTCCTCGACTCTCAACTAGTCGTACTTCAACTCAACAATGTGTACTGCGTCCATGATCCTTACCTCTTTCACAAATACCTGCAGGTTAGACTTTTATCTCGACATTTTGATTCCATTACATTTACACATATTCCAAGACAATTGAATCAAATTATGGATAACCTAGCTAATATTGTGTTAGACTAGCATATATCACATCAAGATACCTCTACACATACATAAACATATAACACAAACTGTCATCACATATATAGGTTAGACATCATCAACAAAACACATGTAAACACCACATAGATCTCAAAAATGTATACTCATGTATATATCAAAAGGTCCACAGTTTCATCCAACTGTTTACATACGAAAATACAACTATCCACAGGCCAATGAAGCACCTCGATACAAAATGGGCTCACCAGCCTATATACAAAAAATATATATACATCAATGCATAAGAGCACCACTCACGGTGCCTCTAGAGCACCACCGCCTACTCCTCCCTTAGGCGGTGGCAGCCCACCACCACCTGCCCCAGGCGATGGTGGTCCACCCCCTACTGGCCCCTCCTGCCCCAACTACAGTCATCTGGTCATCATCACAACAACCACTGTTGCTCGTCATACTATGGCCCGCCATGGTGGCGGCACCCCCACACACTGCTCCAAGAAAGCCTCATCCTGGATGCGAGACCATATGCCCTCAAGCACATCCTGTAACATCGCCTCCAGACAACAGCGTATGTCCTCAAAATCCACTCCGATAGTCATTGAAGGAGCGTGTGATGGCCTAGCACCAGGGTCATCAAACCGACGTCTCCTCGCTACCCTCTCTAGCTTAGCAGGTCACGCCGTGGCATCCTCACGTCAAAATCTCTCTCCCCGCAGCAGTCTCTCTGGCTCCTAACGAGCCGGTGCTCTCTGCAACTCCACCTAGCACCCGTGAGGTGCCACATATGCACATGCAAACAAACAAAAGATAGTATCAGCATCTATATCATATACATATGGCATGCTATCCCAAAAAACACAAAAACATACATATCAACATCATCAACCAACATACCTCGGTGGTCAAACACCTCCCCTGGAGGTAGCACCATGTCTGGATCATCTCGGAAGTCAACCCCGGCATAGGGGTACCATAGTATCACCTGCAGCATTTGTCGCCATACCTATGTCTCCTCTGCAGTGAATAAGTGGACACCCTCGCCACCACTATGGCGAAGAAACATAGTCGACCACCACCTTAGCCGCGACTCTCGCGCCCCAGGAGCACCCAATAGAATCCTAGGGAGCAACATCGACACCCTCTCCAGAAACTAGGCCACTAGGATGGACCTGAAGGCAAACTCCCCTGTATCCGTGGACCGACAGTGGTCCAACTGCCCCACCATCCTTGAGTGCAGCGTAATCCCCCAGGTGAAATGATCGCCGGCCAACACTCTCTCCATCACCATCAACTGGCCACCGCTAATCCGCTACGTCGCCAGTGAACCATACACTCTCACAATCATCGCTTCTATGCAGTGATGTGCTAGGGAATCCATCACCCCAATGCTCACCATTGTGTCAGACATATAGTTCAGCCCCGAACAATATCTTCGGCCCACCATCGCAAGCGGTGTATCCCTAGGAAGCACTGGCTCCGTTGGTAAGGGCGTTCCTTGAAATGGGAGCCCAATCAGAAAATACACGTCCTCCACTGTAGTGAAGGGAATCTGCTCTCCCCGCACTATGAAGCAGTGCAGGTCCGGACTCCACATCCGGATAAGAAACTGCAGAAGATATTCTTGCACCTGTATCAAGGGGCACTCAAAGAACTTCAGCAACCCACAGGCTGCCAAAGTCACACGTACGCCTAGCTCCTCAATATCCATGGCGTCTTGCAGTTGGGACCAATCCCGCTCTCGCCAACCAACCGACATCATGCACACAGCTCACCTGCACAACACAAAACCGTCCTAAGTCACCCACATGGACAATCAAAAACATCAAAAAGACATGTTTTATACCCATCAACCTTGCCTCCATAGCGCGGTTTTTTCACCCACAGGAACGCACACATGTGCACCTGTACACCCCACAGGTGCGCACATATGCGCACCTATTCACTACAAAAGCACGCATGAGTGCACACCTGTTCACTACATAGGCACGCCTGTTCACTCTACAGGCGCGCACATGTGCACGCCTATTCAACCGACAGGCGCGCCCATCGTGCGCACCCTTAATTCCCTTAACCGTGCTCCCATGTGCGTCTATCCGGTGGACAGGCACGCACGTGTGCGTGCCTATCACCATATCACCCATGCATGTGGGGCCCATACCCCCTAAACACCTCTATACGGCCCTTCATACAGCCCCTGCTCAAAAAATGAATGCCTAATTCTATGCAGGATGATCAGACCACTAACCTGATGCTCACGGGTCCTAAATCGGATGCCTCGTCCTCCCCGAATATCACAATCTCCTCTGAATGCTTCTCATCCAATCACTATAGCAGCAAGTACAAATGAGGTGGAAATGTGGGCCCTACAGCTATATATAGGCCTTTTTGCCAAACTTCCACTCACCATTCTGGGAGCCCACAGTGTCCATTTCTCGATCCATCTTCATCCACAGGATCAACATCCCGTCATCTACATCACAATAGTCCCTGGGCCTCTTTTTATCCTGAGCCCCCGGGGTGCCATTTTTCATACCTTGATCAGGTACGCATGCGCATATTCACGCTTATCAAATACATGATCATATATTCGATTCTCTTCAGATATTGTTCACGTCAGGCATTTGGTTTTCATGTGTGCAGGCACTTGATCATCATACATCGACACAACCCCTTCAAGTATATACTCAGCACTAGCATGTAGTCTTTCCCTCTGTATTGCACTTACATTTCCAGTCACACCCTCTAACATTTGCCTCTAGGATCCCCATTCCCAGCTCTGCAATACCCACACCTCCATTTGCATCTTTGACACTGTCACCCGGTAGCATTCTTACCCACATGATTTGTCCCATTCATAGCACCTTTTGGTACTTCTGACACTCATGTTGTTTTTCAAAAACCCTTTAGCGATGGGAGTCTTGATAGTCTTACATCATGTCGCGAATCAACCACATACTCCTTCTCCTCATTTTGCTAGCTTTCCCAACAAAATCCCATATTATCTCTCCACAGTTCTATGGTCGGGCTGCACATCCGCAGTAGCATGAACCCTCCATTTCATCCACAATCTGTCTACCCATCTACAAATCTCCCTTCATTTCACCTACCTCATATAGAAACCCACCCATGGGGCCCCCACCCTTCATCAGTTCTCTAAGCAAAATATGCCCTACCAAGGCCCACCAAATCACACTGGGGCACTCGTTTTTGTATTTGTACACTTTCCCCCAATTATTCGTTATTTATTGTACAAACGCCTTTATTTTCAGTCATTACATTACCTTTTTGTCATCACCTTTGGGCGACCTATTTCCCTTTTTTTGGCCAACCGCAACCCATGTCACCCTTGGTTGGAGCACTACTTATCATCCACCCTTACCGACATCACCCATATCTTCAGAGTACGCCATAGGCCACTTACCTCTGCCCTCTGAATTTGTTCACCTTGTCCCACCTTTGGCACAACTTATCCCTGGTCTTGTCGTCCCCCTGACACTCGACCTCGTTAAACGGTTGTGGCCACTTTTTATGTCACACATACTCCAACCAAGGATAATCTTGAGTCTTCCCACATCTTGAGTTCATCCATGTACCTCCTCCACTTCCTCACCTCACCTAGTAGATTTCACGAAGCCATTTGCTTCTGGGAGTCGCATCCCCCTTTTTGTCGACATCAACACAGTTTTCCAGAAGGGCGACAATATCTTGATTCTCATTATCCACTCAATGAGAGATCTCAGACAGCACAGGGTGAAACACCATTGCTCCCTGCTGTCATTGACCCCCATAACATTCAACACCAACACTTTCTTATGTTACGGTGGGTCTTACTTTATGACTATTGCAGTTAGTTCTTTCATTTGCCGAAGACCTCTGAACTTGGATGGGCTATCAATGCCCACATAATCGGTGATACTTATTACTGCGATCATTGCCTACTATTCAGAGTATGTTCATCTATAGAATTCTCTTCTACCTTTATCACGATCTCCCCCGAGGGTGTTGCAATTGTCTACACCAACACTTTAGTCATCTTTTTTTGGAGTTATATGACACGAGCATGGGGCATGCCCGCCTCGTTTGTACACAGTTTTCTATTTTACACACCTCATGGAAGGTCGGTTCGTACCAGTTCCTTTTTCCCTCCAACAGATCACTCTAGATGATCCCACTATTTCTCTCTCTTACAACAACATTCTCAGTAGAAGAAACATTGATGGATTTCGGCTATATGTATGCTCCTAACCTCATCCATCAGGGGGCATCTGTTATCACTGAAATTTCGTCCGCACATGGTTACAAGAACTCAGCATTGTCAAACAGTGATGAAGTCATCCATGGACCTGAATTAATACCAAAGAATTCATAAAAGGGTCAAAAACTATACAAAGTAGTGAAAAATTGAAGAGTGCTATGCAGACATCGGGCGCGCGTGCACATGCGCGGAACAGGAATGCATAAATCGTGCACATGTGCACGATGCGCGACTGTTATCGCAAAAAGTCGCGCACCTGCTAAATGACGCATTTATGAGAGTGGTCGGCCTCCCACCCACTTATGGTTCAGCTCCCAAGCCGATTTGACCCTCAAATCTAGATTGGATTCGACTGGATGGCTGGTCAAAGACCTAGAAATTCCCTAATTAGCCTCTTTTCACACTACAAAGTAGTTAAACAATAGCTCAAAGGAATGCTATAAAAAGGCCATGGATGCACCTCATTTTTCAAGGAATTCAAAGTAGTGTTATGCTGCCTCTATCCTCTTGAGGATTCCATCCTTGTCAAGAGCATATTTGCACCATTGC
>ML808116.1:40514-89499 GCA_009831015.1 Picea engelmannii | reverse complement strand
AAGTAGTTAAACAATAGCTCAAAGGAATGCTATAAAAAGGCCATGGATGCACCTCATTTTTCAAGGAATTCAAAGTAGTGTTATGCTGCCTCTATCCTCTTGAGGATTCCATCCTTGTCAAGAGCATATTTGCACCATTGCATCGGACAATCCATCTCACCCATTGAGTGGATTTGTAAAGAGTTATTTCATCATTTTCCATTTTTATTTGTTGTAAGAAGATCTAGCTAGTGGGGGTCCAAGAGCCCTCCCTTGGAGAAAGAAGGGACTCATAGTCCCCTTTCTTCTTGGTGTATTGTTTCACTAATAGATCAGCCTCAACATTGGTGACATGGTTCTTATGGTTCTTTTTGTTCATATGTCCCTATGCTCATGAATTTAGTTTTTATTGCATTTCTTAGTTTAATTCTTAATTGTAGTCTTTTATTTCTTTCCCTAACTCTTTTCCTTGCAGATATCCTACTCAGCAGACCCAACTGAGCTTGCAAGCACCTCTATTTTGCTCACTAAGGTGACAGAAGAGGAGCAACACCAAGTCTTTTCATTTAATGGCCCGCGGGAGCCAATCCTAATCCTCTTTGAAGGGAGAACACATGTTTTTTTATTTAAAGACAATTAATTTGTATTTAAAGACATTTAATTTGTATTTAAAGACTCATATTATTTTTGAGACTCTGAGAGAAGTACTTGGGATACTACATTATTGTATTCTCAAAAACTTTGACTTGAATCTTGAGTTTCCAATTGTTTTATCCATCATAATATTTTTTCATTTTTAATTGAATGATCTTTTAAATTTCTCTTACATATGTGGTCCATTTTTCTTGTCTCTTAACTATTGATATCTTTTGTTGTCTTGATAAATGCTATGATGGAAATGTTAACCTTTTATTTATCATACTTATTTTTTTTATACATGATGTAAGATATTGTATATATATGTTTTTTTTTAAAGGAATATGGTCCCTATCTCATATACCGTTTGAATAAGAATGTTGGTTTTTATAGAATCTATTCCTTCTTATATTTTTGTGAGTTTATAAGAAAAAGAGGAGTACCGCCTCTCTAGAAACATAGGGGGATTCATATATTCATGAGGTTGACCTTAAGACCGTAAAACACTCTTTTAGAACAACAATAGGGAATGTTATATACTATTGGAAAGGTGTCCGAATAATATTTCTAACCATATAACTTGTTCTCCCATTTGAGCTAGGTATGTAGGGTAAAACTTCATACAAATATAGGGTATCCAAATTGACCATCAAAAATCCAAAAAAAATATTTTCAACAATCTCCATCTTGTAAAAAGTATCTTGGAAATCTATAGTCTTGTCATATTTATTTTGGACATATGTAGGATTGTAATCTTTATCTTGGACATTTGTAGACTCCCTGCGTCTTTGAAAACAATGACAAAAATATTTACAACACATGTGTCTCCTTTGGTGTAGATTGAAATCTTGCAAGCAATCCTACTTCTTGCATGATGTCTAGTCTTGGTGTTGTCGCATATAGTAGGTTGTCAGTCATTGACATGTACAATGTTTGACTTTCTTATATAGATTCATCACCTTTTCTCAACTTACATCCTATGAACATGGGTGTACTAATAGGTGCATAGTCTTCCATTCCAAATTTATTGAACATTTCCTTGATAAATTTGGTCTAAGAAATGCTTATTCCTTTGCTAGATTGAAAAATATGAAACCCCGGAAAGAATGGAAATTTTTTAGCATGGACATATCAAATTCTTTTTGAATTTATTCTGCAAACATTTGGCTCATTCTATCATCATTACTTAGAAATGTGATATCATCCACATAAACCAAAATGATTAACATGGTTTCATTATATGTTTTGTCTCATTCTATCATCATTACTTCGAAATATGATATCATCCACATAAACCAAAATGATTAACATAGTTTCATTATATGTTTTGATGTAAAGATTGTTGTCTGTGGATCCTCTTTTGAAACCTTATTATTGTATGTATTCTTCAAGTCTTAAATACCAAGTCTTGGGATCTTGATTAAGTCCATAGAGTGATTTATTCAATTTGCATACATGATCTTTGTTTTCTGACAATTGAAATCCTTATGGATTTTTAATATATACTTCTTCTTCTTCTAAATTTCCATTTATAAAGGATGACTTCACATCCAATTGATATAATTTGAAGTTTTTGAAACATGCAAATACCAAAAACAAATTGATTGCTTCTAATCTTGCAACTAGAGAAAAGGTTTCTTCAAAGTCAATACCCTCAACTTGAGCATACCCTTTACAGACCAATATTGTTTTATTTCTTACTGTTTGTCCATATTCATTCAATTTGTTTCTAAACACCCATTTGGTGCCAATCACATTCTTGTCTTTCGGTTTGGACACAAGTTCCCATGTCTCATTCTTCTCAATCTGATTTAGTTCTTCTTTCACAACATTAACCCAATGCTTGTCTTCATTAGATTGTTCAGAGTTCTTGGGCTCTATTTTAGATAGCAGAGAAAAGTTCAATCTTCTTCTAGTATAAACTCTTGTATCTATATCACCAAGAATTTGATTTCCTAGATAATTCTTTTGAACAAATTTGGATGTTTTCTTTGGATATTGACATTATATTTCTTCTTGTTCTTTCTTTTCTTCTTCCTCATCTTTTTCCTCTTCTTCTTCCTTTTCTCTTTCTATGTGGATTGTCTCCTTTGGATCTTCATTTGTTTGTGACTTTTCCTTTTATGGTATTGCTTCGACCACTCTTACATCAATACTATCTACAACCTTGCACATTCTTTTGTTGTATCATTTGTAGTCCTTGCCTCCAAATGCATAGCCAAGAAATATACCTTCATCTATTATGGAATCAAACTTGCCTAAATTGTCTTCATTTCTCTTTATGTAGCACTTGCTCCCAAATACTTTGAAGAATTTTACTGTAGTTTGCCTACCTTTCCATAATTCATAAGATGTCTCATTGTTGTTCACTCTAATTTGTGCTCTATTCAAAATGTAGATTGTTATGTTGATTACTTCTCTCCAAAAGGTGTTTGGTAGTTTGGCTTCCTTCAACATTTTTCTATCCCTTTCTTGTACATTTATGTTCTTCCTTTATACAACTCCATTTTGTTTTGGAGTGCTTGTTGCTGAAAATGTCTCTTGATTCCACAATTCTCATAGAATTCATCAAATTCATAAGAGGTAAACTCACCTCCTTTGTCTAATCTTAAGCACTTGATTTTTAGATCGGTCTCATTTTCACCTAGGGATTTAAAATCTTTAAACTTCTCAAATTCTTCATATTTTTCTTTCAGAAATGTAACCTGTGCCATTCTTGTGTAATCATCAATAAGAAACATAAAATAACTCTCACCTTTTAAAATTTGTGTTCTTGTTGGCTCGTAGAGGTCTTTGTGTACAAGTTCCAATGGCTTTGATGTTGGGTACTCCTTTTTTTGAAACTAACTCTTGTCTTCTTCTCATGTTGACATGGCTTGAAAATAGTGTCAATAGGTTTTGAGATCCTTGGCATATCTCTTACTACTTGTATGTTTCTTATTTTTACTAGATTTTCAAAGTTTATATGACCCATCCTTCTATGTCATTACCAACTTTCATTTACTTGTCCCATATAACATGTTTCTCCTTTGACTTCATCGAAAACGTATACATTGCTCAGGGTTATGTTTTCATTTTCCATTAATCTTCCTAAACCTACTTTCCTTATCTCACATCCTTTAGAATGAAATGTGAGGTTGTAACCTTGATCACACATTTCACTGACACTTAGAATATTTTGTTTTAACCCTTCAACATACAAGACATTATGTGTTTTAGTCTTTCCATTATAAATAGTAACGATACATTTTCCAACTATCCTTGCAAAAGAATTATCCCCAAAGGTAATGTTTCCTCCTTTTTCTTCCTTTAGGATGAGAAATTTGTTTTGATCCCCTATCGTTTGTTTTGAACATCCACTATCAATGAACCATTGGCTTCCTTTGTCTTGAGCAAACATTTCAATTCCACATTCTTCCTTCTTTGGATCTTCTTGATTCCTTTTCCACACCCTTGTCATGTATTCTTCTCTATGCTTGGTAAGAACATATTCTTCCCTGTTTTGTTTAGGAGACTTTATTATGTTTCTTCTACAGTCATGTGCTATGTGCCAATATTTGTTTCACTTATAACATTCAATATTGTAAGCAAGTAGAGGAGAAAATGAATTGTAGTTTATGTTGGAAAATCTATGAGAACTTATGGTTTTGTTGCTCACATAATTATCCTTTGAGGTATTGTAAGGACCTCTATTTATGTTACTCACATGGTCACTTCTTGTATAAGATATATAATCTATTTTCTTATGACCAAAATTATTGCAAAAGAAATATCATCCAAGGAAAATATTTTGATACCATATTGTGAAATGCCTTCTTGGTGGAACAACTCTTTTGAACTCATTCTCGTTGTTCTTATGAGAAGAATCAGGTTTTTTCTAATTATCATTTCCTTTCCTATTTCTACTTTAATTGTTGATGGATCCTTTAATAATGTTAGAATAGCTATTAGGTTTTTCATCATTTTCCTTTTCTAATGCCTTTGTGACCTTAGTGCTTGCATCTCCCTCAAGATGCTTTTGTTTTTCGTCATATCCAAGACCAATCTTGATGAATGGTGACCTTTGGAAACTGAAAATATTATATAATATTTCAGTACTCTTTCCAAACATCAAGCTTCTATTCAATTGATCAATTGTTTTCTCTAGTTCCTTTCTTAAGGAAACTATTTCATCTTCTATCTTCTAGCAATTTTCTTTCTTTTCTTTCAGCTGGCTTCTCACCACTTCTTCTATCCTTTTTTTCCTTTTCTAGTTGAGTCTTCGGGATGATAATTGTCTTCACTATTTATTCAATATCATGATCCTTCTTTTCATGTTTCTGCAATTTATCCTTCTTCTTTATATTCTTTCCCTTGAGTCTATCTATTTCTTCTAAGGAACTGACGAGTTCTACTTCAATAATCACTTCCTCTAAATCTGGATTTTCTTTATAATTATCTTCATTTTATTCATCAACAGGTTTTGTTTCCATGGTTATGGAGAGATATTATTTTTCATCACCACTATATTCCCTTTCTTTGTATGTTTTAGGTCCTCCTTTTAGCTTTCTCAAAAATTTTGCTTCTTTTGTCTCTGATCCATAGTTGGAACAATCATCGGATCTCTCTTCACAAATGTTTTATATCTTGTCCAAAATATGTAATCTGATGTACATTGCATTACCTTGAAAGTCTCAGAATATGATAGGCCACTCAAGATGACATCTATTTCTTTTTCATTTTGTTCACTTGACTCCTTCTTAGCTTCATCTGAATAACTTGTTGTGATTCATTTCTAGATACCAAACCCAAGGGAAATCAAATATGTATTCATTCTTATACTCCATGATGAATAGTTTGTTCCATTTAACAAAGGATTTTTGTTTTTTAGGAGACCTTCCTTACAATCCATATGTACTAAAGATCTTCCTTCTAGTGGTTAAACTATTTATGAAGGAAGCCACTTTGATACCAATTGTTGAAATTATGCTTATACTAAGGAGGGGGGGGAGGGGGGGCATGGATGATTTTAAGGATGGAAATTTATTTCAAAATGTAGAAACCTTCGCGAATCTTACTAATCCTTGATATGACAACTATAAATGTTTGGCGATATTTTTGTAAAAATATTCAAATTTCTAAGTATTTTATATAATTTGTATAAAATTTGGCGATTTTTATGGTAAAATGATTTTATCCTATAGAATTTGGATGGATCATTTTTAGAATAGAGAATCTATTTTTGGGAAAACCCATGGAAAATTATCCCATGAGTGAAATTTATCCCCTAAAATCATCCCTGGGAGTGGGGTTGAATCAATATAAGATTCATTTTACTTTGTTTAACCAGTCATCAATCAGTCATTAGCACATATATCATCAATCACATTTAAACTCAATCACAACGCATAAAGTTTAATGTGGAAACCCTTGCATGAGAAAACCACAAAAACTTATCTTTATAAATATTTGTAGGCACCAACCTACTATTACAAAGTTTGTAGAAAAAAAAACAATTGGAAACACCAATCCCCTTAGCTAAGCACTAATTCAACAAGATATTGTGTAGACACCAACCTACTGGAGACACCAATATCCTTAGTTAAGCACCAAATCAACAGTATATTGTGTAGGCACTAACCTACTAGAGACACCAATCTCCTCGGCTAAGCACCAACTCAATAATACATGTATAGACACCAATATAAGATATGCATACATAGAGTACTTCTTACTTCACCTGCAAGCTTCATACTTCATGAATTTCACAACATCATCATACCCTTAAGTTTCATGTTCCAACACCTCTCCTTTCTTCATACCCGAGACATAGCTTCAAACCCTAGTCAAATTTAGCCTTCATTCCCTAGAGAAACTCATAGCATAATTCCCAAAATACAACTGCAGACTGCAACATCACAACCTCAAAATAATGCACTTTATAGCATCATAAACCTCAGTCCTTCATAGCACACCTTCAAAACTCCAAAAACTACTTGTATGCACCTTTAGACACCAAAAATACTTTATCTCTCCTCTTTCACACCTCAGAGTTATTTTGCACACCTTAGACTTGATCTTCTTGGTTGGATGCACTTCAAATGCGCACATCTATCTTGTATTTATAGTGTTTATGCGCTCACTTTTAAGGAGAACTTGTAAAATTGTTTAAAAATGTTATAGTGCAAGTTGTAGGTTGGGAAAAACCCAACCCAAACATAGAAAAAGTTTTAGAACTTGGGAATCCTACACCCAATGTCACCTCGATGTAGGTCCTGCACTTCAAGGGTGACTAGGTCACTCTAGGGAGGCGATCTCAGTGACCCTAAGGGGATTGATATGGATATGGAGATGGAGATGGATGGAAATCAATCCCCTATAGTTCAATTCTAAATGAAATAAAGGGTAGGGAGAGATGCCTTGTAATTCAAGTAATGGATGCCCCACGAGTATAGTGATTTTTCGGATGATTGTACCTTCCTGAGACACAAGAAAACACACCTTGCAATAGTATATATTATTTGGATCATAAAGTTAAGCTTGTTGTCCCTAATTTGTATCAATAAATGAAATTATATATCAGAAATAAAAATATACTATAATTTTCTCAATAAATGCTAAAGATCAAGGAGCAATTGTAAGAGAAAAACTAGCAATTGACTAGCTAAAGTCAAGATGAAAAAACAATAATATTAGCATAAATGATAAGGTTGTTGTAAACACTTGTCTGCAGAAAATTATATCATCCTTATGGTTGTAACATTCAATGTATTACAACAATAAAATCATCCACTGAAATCCCCTCAAACTTTGCCAAAAAGTGTGCTAGTCCAAGGAGAGTAAATGTACAAACTTTGGGCAGAATCCAATGGTTGATAAGAGAGTTATTAAAAAAAGTAAGTTAAAGTTTTTGCATCCCTAATGGATGAATATGTAATTATATAACATAATAAATAAGTAGTGGGAGAGAGGTGATTCCCTAGTAGGTTAAGAGTCTTCTCAATTAGGCAAACCAACTTCAAGCAAGAAATCTTTCAAAAGACCAAAAATTGTGTTTCCCAAGAAAACGATCTTAGATCTCCAATGAAAACAAGTATGACTAGTGCCTTTAATATTGGGTTAATAGAGTCACAAGAAACTTATAGAATATACCTCCTTGGGGGTGTAATCCCTTTTACTCCCCAAGGAAAGCGTCTTTAAGCTAGGGTTTAAGCTAAGAGGGTGTATGTCCTTATACTTCTCTTACCAAACCCTTAATCAATGAGATGAAGCAATAAAATGGTGAAAAATATCGTGGGGGTGTATTCCCTTATAATTCCCACCTATATCCTAGAACAACAATACTTGAACTTGAAAAAATTATACCATAATAGTAGAAAAACATACCAAGATCTAGAGAAATTCCAATACAATCCACCACGAGAGCTAGAAAATAGCCTTCCAAGGATAACGCATCACTTATTCCATTAACCATTCATAACATAGCCATAAAACAAGTGCACAAGAGATAAAATATCCAAGGGGTCTGAACATTTCATACCAAGTCTCTCACAAGAGAGAGAGTTATGATTCAAAATGAGATCTTATGATCTCTATTTATACAAAAAAAAAATAGCTAACATAGTGTGTCCACAAAATAAGGAGTAAAAAACAATATCAAGGGTCAACAACTCTAATCTTACCCTCTTAACATAAAATATTAAATAATTCACTTAAAATTCCATATTTTCACAAATTAGACCCTAATCTATGATGACATCACCCCTTTAGGGGACGTTTTGCCACTTTGAGGAAGTTGTTGGTGTTGGAGAATCATGGAAGGGCCTCCCACGGCCATGTTTCAAGAATCTAGGTGATCTCGTCATGGAAAATACCCTCTTCTCCTCAAAACTTCCAATTGAAAATGAGTGGCACCTCACCACCAAGCCCTATCCCTCAATATCATGACGTCATGCTCAAAATTAGTGGGACGTTTTGCCCCTCCTGGGAAAATAATTTGGAAATCAATGGATGTGCTAGTTTTTCCAAGTCATCATCAAGGTCATCCAATATCTCTCTAATATGGAATGTGGACCCCTGACATCCAACCTGTGGGATTCTATCCCCATGGAAGCCCAAGCTAGGCATGTTCTCCCAAAATTGTCCACCAACTAGGTCCTGCAAAGACAAATGAACACACCCTCCAAGGATCTCAATTCATAACATCATGATAAGTGGATAAAATCAATAAATAAATCATCTAAGCATGTGCATTAAATATTACTATATCAAACAATTAGCAGCTCAAAGAAACTATGCGACTTGTCAAGCTCAAGTATGGGAGGGTTGATGAGGTGTCCTATTGGGTAGGTCTTTCCTTAAGTCAAGGAGAGCCTCCAAGCGGTTCCTCTCTAAGCCATGTAAGGTGCATGAGGTATATGGGTTCAAGGCTCAATGGGCATAGGTCTCATGAGATACTAGGGGTCGTAATGTGTTAAGAACCTGAATAGATCTACAAATATAATCACCACAAATACTGAATACACAATAGATCCACAAGCAAGATAGAAGAAACCACACTTTATCATTACCAAACCCTTTAGGTAGGGCAACACCATACAATGGATCCTATTATGGAAGGGATCCTCTCTTGTTCACTTGCCTCTTCGAGGGGGCATCCTCCTATTAAGCTATCGCTCCAAATACACTACTTCTCTTCATGTCTCATTACATTGTTTGAATCCTTTTATATAGTGCTACCATCACCTAAAAACATTCTAGAGGAGGAATCTTCTAGAAGTAGAACCTTCTAAGAAGTCCTCTTACATTTATTATATCTAATTATCCATTTATTATATATAACTACCATAGTGAACCTTATTTAATAATATAGTGGACCTAGTCCACCTTACATTGAATGACCTCCACTATTATCACTATGGGCCCTCTGGGCCCCCCCACTACCTATCTAGCTACCTTGCATTCCATCCCCCTTATGAAAGCATTGTCCTCAACGCTTGATGTACAACCATATACCAGGGTCCCATGGATAATTGTGGACCATAATGCTGAAGAAGATTGAAGAACCAAGGTCCCATGTAGAAAGGAAATCCACCATGTTGAAGTAGTCCAACCACCATTGTAAGCCCAGGTCCCATGTCCAAGTGCTCATGTGAACTCCCTGTGGAATATTTTGGAACCCAATAACCAACTCCAAATAATGCTCCAAAGACTGACACCTATCATGTGGATCCAAATAAGAAGATCCATCCACATAGTGGAAAATAGTCGCAGTAGAATCTGGAACGAATAATACCACTGTAGAATATGCAGACTGAACGTTGGTAACTAACTCCTTATGTGGGACATTGATGCTCTCTACAGAAGGTGGAGTAGAGTCATCAAATAAAATATGGAAGTGGTTGTCATCCCATAAATGACAACTATCCATATACCAATCATCACAATCGTCCTCAAAATCATAGCAAGCATACATTTCTTGATTATATTCATCTCTGATGATGTCTTCAATAAGAAATCTCTCTTGCATGTTATCCAATGAACTACAAAGACTATTATTGAGGCCATCTGCAAGGTCATGAAATTTGTCATGCAATGTGTCACGCAATGTGTCATACAATTGAGATTTAAATGATTCAAGAATTTCTTTAAGGTTTTGAGAAGAAATAGTCATCTGAGCACCCTATGAACCCTTCGGTCCCACAACCATCATGAAAAAACCGCAAAAAATAGAACAATAAGTTACAACAGAAAATCACGGTTTTTCTGAAAAAAAACCCTAAAAAAGTGTTGAATTTAAAATGCTCATAACTTCACTTTCCGGACTCTGTTTCAGCTGATTTTTGTTTTGAAATTGGGTGAAATTGTGAGAGGAACTCATATCTGTAATTTGTTTGAGAAAATTCGGCCTCCATCTTCTACATAAATAAAAACAAATCTCGCTACCGTCCGCGGAAAAAACCCTGAAAATTTGCAGATTTTAAAACTTCAATATCTTGACCTTCCAGACTCCGTTTCGGACGATTGTTTTTTTCAAATTGGGTGTTTTTCTGAGAGGAAATCAGATATACAACCATTTTCTGAAAAAAATTCACAAAAATATACCTAAAACTTCAAGAATTTCGCGACCCTCTTTTTTCCTTCTCCGAAAAAAAATCTGCAAAAATAAAAAATATTTGCCCACAATGTTTGCCCAAGGAAAGTGTTATGATACCACTTGTTAAGAACCTGAATAGATATAAAAATATAATCACCACAAATACTGAATACACAATAGATCCACAAGCAAGATAGAAGAAACCACACTTTATCATTACCAAACCCTTGAGGTAGGGCAACACCATACAATGGCTCCTATTATGGAAGGGATCCTCTCCTCTTCACTTGCCTCTTCGAGGGGGCATCCTCCTATTGAGCTACCGCTCCAAATACACTACTTCTCTTCATGTCTCATTACATTGATTGAATCCTTTTATATAGTGCTACCATCACCTAAGAACATTCTAGAGGAGGAATCTTCTAAAGTAGAGCCTTCTAAGAAGTCCTCTTACATTTATTATATCTAATTACCCATTTATTATATCTAACTACCATAGTGAACCTTATTTAATAATATAGTGGACCTAGTACACCTTACATTGAATTACCTCCACTATTATCACTATGGGCCCTCTGGGCCCCCCCACTACCTCTCTAGCTACCTTACATAATGTCTCATTCATGGGTACCTTTGTAGAGGGTGTGTGGTACCTTCGTCCGCAATGCATTTTTTCCAAGCCTGTCATTTTCCTTTTATCTTTCTTTCTTTATATTTTCTTTCATGATAGCATAAGGAGAGATTGAAGGTCACTTTCATGGTGTGGTGGCAATGTCACCCACAAATACCTAATGGAAATGAGAAGGTTTTCCCATGATGAGACCCCCTTTCTCTTAGCCATGCAACTAAGAGTGACTACCCTGGCATGGTGACCAGATAATGAAAATTTCATACCACTAGATATCCATGGATGTTATAGGTCAGTGCTTGATGAGACCTCCTATCCTTGAACTACCCTTTTAAGAATTTATTATTATATTGTGGGTTCCCTTTATTCAAAGATAAGTGTTTTATTGCTTTCTTGGGTGATCCCTAGGTGAAGCATCTGGAAGGTTTATATATGGATTTTATGTTTTACCCAACACCAACCCCTCTTGGCCTTTATACCCTTCTTCCCATAGATGAGGAACAACCCCTTCCTGGGTCAATACGCCCTAAAATCCCAAGATATAAGGAAATGGAGGGGAATAATGATGGACAGTCGTAAGTATGGTCAAGAATGGTACAATGTCTCATTAAGGGAGTTCCTCGTAGAAAACCCATTCCCAAAGAAGACCACTTACTAAGGCATAATGTCAACCACCAAGGTTAAGCAGGTAAAAAGGAATAATGTCCAATAATATATCATGAAATCTAGAGTAATCTAAGATACAACATAATCAAATGGCTTAAATATTGAAATGATTCTCACCGTAATACTGACTTGTACCTCATGGAGCAGGGCCCACATCCTTCTGGAAGCCAACTGGTGTGATGGATGCCATCTGTAAACCTATGACCAATTGTTGAGCTCCTGTTTTTTCATACTTTCTGCCATACAAATACACTCATCATTACACCATCTCCCTGCATTTGGACAATAATATATCGTTAATTACACCATAAACCTCCATTAACTCTTGTTATTTATCCTATGTGGTTAATACACAATTTTCCATATTTTTAGTGATTAAAAGGATGATTATACAATAGTTTTGTCGATGATGGTTTAATCCTATGTTTCTATGTCCAAGAAACATGTTCTGTATTGTTCAAGTTTCGATATATGCATTGTCCATATTCTGGTACCTGTATTGTTCCTGTTACGGTACCCGCATTGCAGGTCATCCGGTACTCCAAGTCATATGGTACTAGAAGGTTCTACAGTCAACTGGTACCTACACAGTCATTCAATACCCATGCTCCATGTCATCCGGTACCCACACACCATGTCATCCAGTACTCGGTTCGTCCGGTACCAATACTGCGCTCATCCGGTACTCCAAGTCATCTGGTACTCATACTCCATGTCATCCAGTACTCAGTTCATGTTTCGATACCTTCACTGTCCCTGTTTCGGTACCTTTAATATTCTTGTTCCAGTACCATCACAGTCATTCAGTACCAACACATTCTACAATCATCTTGTACCAACTCTAGCATCTACATATATCTGCTTTCCATTTTCTAATCAAACACATAGAGTACAACATCAGTACAAGGTGGTGCCCAAATCACTACATGAGTTCGTGGCATATTGGTCAAACTATGTATTGATTAAATTATCATTTTCATAAAGGTGGAACATGATTTTATCCTCATGCACATGGGGGAACAATTCTGCATCAATTTGGAACCTGCTTGAGCATGAAATCAATTTTTGACATGTGTGCACACCTCCAAGTGAAAAATGGCCAAAACAATTTTTGTATAATGATGTTATCTACCTCCCATAGAAACAGGTTTTCATTTGGATGCACGGATTCCAAGAAAATCAAATATTTCTAAAGTTAGTAAACCCAGATTTTTAGCAGAAAGTTAGTTTTGAAGGGAATATTGGACCTCGATTTGTGTGCACATGGTAGAATATCTTGCAAAACTGACAAAAGGGTTTTTATAACTATCATCCAGCTACAAAACCTAGAAACCATTTTCTAAAATTCGAATTGGTTGGGAATATATTGGTGGATCCATAACTCGAATCTGCCCAAATTGTATTAAAACCCTGATTTTTGAAGATCTGTCCTAAAAGTGTAAAAATTGATTTCAGATTTTAGGGATTCGGTTTCATCCATTCCTCCATGGATTTCAGGTATAAATAATCCTCATAGGGCTATGAGAAATTCAATTGTCATTATGATCATCCTTTTGTAATGAAGGTTCATTTAACAAAGGAAAAAGAGTTATGATGCCATTGTTGTAATTTGAGCTTGAATTTCAATAGATGGAAGATTATTGATTTCAGATTTGTGGTGGATCGTTGGGTTTTCAACTGAAGTATCTCTAGTAGAAATTGCCAGCTTAGGAGGGCCCCTCAAGATTGGTAATGTGTTGCTCATTTATATTTGTTTGTTATATTTGTTTAATTCATTGTTATGTATATGTTAGTTTATCTCTGTGTGAGAGATTTTTGTTGCATTGTCAATTGATCCATAGATTAGTTGATGATTAGTGTTCTATTCAGTTTGTTAATTGATTTATGTTAATTTTATTTATTGGTTAGCTCAGACTTTGATCATTCTTAGTGTGGCAGATCTGCTATAGATGCCTAGTGTTGTAAGAAATCGATTTTATTCCTTGCATGACATAACCATAAAACGCATGTGATCTCTGATTCCAACTTAAGGATTTCAAGGTGAATCAAGTTAAAAAAACAGAGCCACAAACTCTTATTCATTGAAGTGTAAACATAGGCCATCATTTGTTGTTTTTACAAACAATCCGGTTCGATTCAATGTTTCCAATTACACCGTTGGAATGATAAATGTGATGGGAATGTATTTTAATTAGAGGACTTGAATGCAATCTGAAAGATTAAATTTTATGTGAAGAAACAAACATAAATCAATCTTAAACTCTTACAGAAATACATATCATAGGATCTTTAAATAATGATATTGATATAACTCCAAAGGTTCTGAATATTCAAAATAAGGATTGTGCAAACATACTATTCAAAACATACTCATAAAACAGAGCATTTATTATTGACACACATGAAATTATTCTTGAGTTGGAACCGATTAGGAGTTTGAGAAGAAGGTTGTGATTATATTTTGTTGAGCATGAATTCAACAACCAACAATCTTTGAAATTGAGTTTGTGGAATTTTACTATAAATGGATGAGTGATGGAAAAAGTATTTTGGGTGATTCCATTTGTTTTCTGAAAAGCTTGAGTACTGAGTGGATTTAAATGAGAAGAGTCATTTCTATGTTTTATGGTTTGATGGTTTGGTTGATTTTGAAGACAACACAGTAAGGATTAAAGTTCTTGGATTTTGAGAATAAATTTTAGTAAGGATTGTTGACTTGTTTTAGATCTTGGTACCTGTTTGCACTAATTTCTGATTTCATTGTCATTTGAACTCATTTATGTCTGCTTGTTTCTTTATTGCATTTTAGTGTGGATCTATTATAGGAAAAAATCATTGAAGGACATAAAACTTAAGTAAGTTACCCACAATTAATCACACAAACATCACCCCGAGTGCCTGAAAAACTGTGATCTAAGCCTTTGTAGCACTAAGTTATTCCTATGCCCCAGTGATGAATCCTTAGTGTTAATTTCCTGTAGTGTGGGTTTGAAGATTGTTTTGTCAGCTTTAGATTAGGCTAGACTAGGCTCTAATCCTGCATTTCTTGCGCCCGCACCTCGAAGCTTACGAGCCTCGATTGATAATTAAATGTGGGAATTAATAGTGCATATATTTAGCCCCAACATTTTGGCGTCATTGTCGGAGAGGTGCTAAAGGGATTAGAGCATAAGTAGGTTGTTTTTATTTTTCCAAAGCCTTGAGTGTTCCTTTCATGCAAGTGTGGTTCTTTTCATGCAAGTGTGTTTCTTTTCATGCAAGTGTGGTGTGATTTTAAGGACGACCTAAGGGTGGAGAGAAGACGGTAAGACGTGAGGGAAGAGCCCATGCATCCACTTTAGTGGGGTTACTCCAAAGTTGGGTTGTCCTCTTCCTTTCAGTAGTTATAATTTGTGTTTTAATAGCATTAGCCATTTATATATATATGAGAAGAGAAGCTAAATTGTGTGAATAGATAACTTGGTGACAGCAAGGTCCTAGTAGCACAGTGGCGCTTCAAGTATATAATCGGTTTGCTTACATTTTATTTTAGTTTTCTTCTTTTTATTTCTTTAGGGTTTTTAAAAACTTTTTGGGCACTATAAGAACCCCCCCTCTACACCAATCCATGTGTGAAACAAGACCCATCAACCAACAACAAGAACTCAAAGATGATCAAGAGTTTAACAGAACTCTCTCAAATCCTAGCAGCAATTGGGATCTCTACCTCTCAGGAAGAGAAAATCTTGACAATAGTCAAGAACCTATCTGCCTCTCCGAAAGTGATAGAAGAAGAAGAGTTCCATGAGCTACATCCACAAGAATATCTAAAAGCCTTTTGTAATCACTCTTTCAAACCTATAGGAGAGACTAAAGAATCATGAACCACATTCAATGGAGAACCACCATTAGAACCTAAGATCAAGGAGTTCTTGACATACATATCACCAGATCCAGTATGCATCCAGGAGACAAACCATCCGAAAGAAGATGATCTACGTGGCATGATAGAGGGAGACATGCAGAGTGGTCTGAACGAGGAAGTGAACCAAGAACATGAAGATTACATTGAACATTGGTTCCAGATAACAACAAGATTGAAGCACCACTCTCTTCTTCAACAACTCTCCACATCATCATCAAATAAGTTGGTTCTTCATATTCTGGTATACATTAAATATTATCTTTCAAACCCGAGTATGAATGTGTTTCTACACTTGTTACGCACATGGTTACATTGGAAATATTCTTACACGTGAAATTTAATTTCTTGTTCTTAGATAGGATAGAGTAAAAGTTGCATGTTGGTTAACCTAGTTCTAAATAAATGCAACATTTTTTTGTGTTTCTTTTCAAATAAATAAAATGAGATGAAGATAATATTGGTGATCTAACATCAAAAACCAAAACAGCTTAAGATATTTCTTCTTATTATTACATGCAGATTTCGGACTATTAATAATAACAGTTGCTCATAAGCCTAATCTTTAAAATATTATGGGGATTTACAAAAACTTTAAGGTCTTCATAATGATGCCCATAGGTAACTTGTATATCCTAGTTTCATATCAGAACTTGTTATTCAAGCATTCTTATCAAATAGTAGCAGGAGAGTGAATGAAACTTTTACTTGTGAGGGAACACAATCTTATATGGAGAAGATGAACTTGGCGACTAGAGACACCTTTAGGTCATTCTCTCATGGCCTCATCCACCACACATTAAGTAAGTTTGACCATGATATGTCTTTCGACTAATCTCGATACATAAGTCTATTTTTCATACAAACAATCTTTTATGGGAAATCTATAAAATATCTTCCAACCCAATACCATCCCATCCTATAAAAAGGTTTTCAAATATGCTTCCCCATTAACCCATGCGAAAAAAAATCTATAAATTTTATCTTAAGGGTAAATATTGGGACAAGAGCCTTTCATGGAAAATGGGTGTAAGAGGCTAACTTGTTGGGATATTGAATAGGTATGCTGGCAGCGGGTACCAACCTGTGGTATAACTAGGCAAACCCATCAGGGTACTGAACAAGCTCGTGGGAAATGGGGCATTATGCCTGGGAAGGATATTTCTTAGATGTCAAAATTACCCCATCAGAGTACTGAACAGGCTTGTTGGCAATGGGTTCTGATTTTGATGTCTTTCATTATGCCTAATCTATATTTGTCCGTATGAACAATATACTTGTGTAAATCGTTAAGAAGAAGCATGCATGGTTGAACAAAAGGCTAGTGAACCTCATTTAATTGCCATTTGAGAATGTATGTAAGATGGTCTTAAGACCCCGTCATTCACACCTAGGATGTCATTGTCCTAGAGGTGGGAACCATAAGTGTAGGAGTCTAATAAACTCAAATGCGAACTTTATCAATATCACTTGAATGACGTAGATTCTTTGAGAAATTAAACAAATATGATTGGTTTCCTATCAGTTTCTCATTTATTAAAGACCATGTATCTCCTCATGTTCTCTTGTTTAAGGATAAGAGGAAAAATCCCCCATCATAATTTACATGGTTTCTTGAGCATACAACTGTTAATGATTGATGAAATTGTATGTAATAAGTAATTTAGAAATTTCCTTTATGCTTGTAATATTTTAAAATAAATTTCATTTCCGGATTTACAAGCATGAATAGAATTTAATTTTTGGTTGTTTCTTCAAGCATGGCATCAATGTATATTTTTTCTCTCGTAATAATAATATTGGTTTAGTTCTTTTAGATTTTTCTGTTCCGGTACTACTGGTACAGGAACCAATAGGTTCATGTACCAACAGTACATAAATTTAAATCTTTTTCAAGGGTTCTTTTTGCAGGATATTTTTAGCATATTTTAGCTCTGGCATACTTCATTTCCCTCCTTCAATCAACATGCATTGCTTGCACATAGTCCTCTTTCAGCTTGAAACAATTTGGTGTGCTAATAAGAGTTTGCATGAGGGCATGCAAACCAACAAGCATGGGGGAGAGAGAGACATAAGGAATCTCAGCAGATCAACATTCATCAACTCTCTCCTAGATATCCATCAGTTCACAGCCACTTCATCTTCAAATTTCAGCAGTCTACATCACGATTTTGCAGACATTTTTTCCTGTTCTGCATAGTTTACACTTCAACATGAATTAGAATTCAAAGCAAGGTTAACTCGATGTAAAACTGGTACAAATCTTTTTAATTCACTAATAACTTGGAAAACATGATGCATAACCACTATTACCCGCTCCACACTCCACTATGCATTATCACAACTACTCAGTAAACCCTCCATCTTCACTCCACTTGTCATAATGAACAATATACTCTATGATAAGACCAAGTAATGAAAATGAAATATGTGGTATACAAATACAAAGAAACTTTTATAGCGTCTTCTCTTCGTACATCATAAAGCATTCTTAAGTCATGTCAAAGAGGATGAAGGCATTTTGCCTATCCAAACAAAGAACCACAAAGTAAATATTGGTCTTAAAATTGATGTCCAAGTCCATACGGTCACCATCACCAACATTTTATAAACCATTCTCCATATGCACACCATTCACCATCACTCTAATACCTCATCCACTGCTTGTCCTCCATTTTGATGATAATTTTGTTTCTATGTTTGAAATCAATCTATGGTAGTTTCCAAAGTGTCATTCCACAAGAACTAACACTTACACAAAAGAAACGATGTCAGATAAATCTATAAGAAGAGTATCATAAGTTCTTCACCTTGTTTGCATGAGGACATGCAAATCCTTGGGTTTGGGGGTATGTTGAGCTCCATTATTGTCATACTTTCCTCCATACAAATACACTCATCATTACACCATCTCCCTGCATTTTGACAATAATATATCGCTAATTACACCATAAACCTCTATTAACTCTTGTTATTTATCCTATGTGGTTAATACACAATTTTCCATATTTTTAGTGATTAAAAGGATGATTATACAATAGTTTTGTCGATGATGGTTTAATCATATGTTTCTATGTCCAAGAAGCATGTTCTATATTGTTCAGGTTTCGATATATGCATTGTCCATGTTCCAGTACCTGTATTGTTCCTGTTCTAGTACCCGCATTGCAGGTCATCCGGTACTCCAAGGCATCTGGTACCAGAAGGTTCTACAGTCAACCGGTACCTGCACAGTCATCTGATACCCATGCTCCATGTCATCTGATACCCACACTCCATGTCATCCAGTACTCGGTTCGTCCGGTACCAATACTGCGTTCATCCAGTACTTCAAGTCATCCGGTACTAGAAGGTTCTACAAGTCATCCGGTACTCATACTCCATGTCATCCAGTACTCAGTTCATGTTTCGGTACCTTCACTGTCCCTATTCTAGTACCTTTAATATTCTTGTTCCAGTACCATCACAGTCATTCAGTACCAACACATTCTACAATCATCTTGTACCAACTCTAGCATCTACATATATCTGCTTTCCATTTTCTAATCAAACACATAGAGTACGACATCATTATAAGGTGGTGCCCAAATCACTACATGCGTTTGTGGCATATTGGTCAAAATATGGTTTGATTAAATTATCATTTTCATAAAGGTGGAACATGATTTTATCCTCCTGCACATGAGGGAGCAATTCTGCATCAATTTGGAACCTACTTGAGCATGAAATCAATTTTTGACATGTGTGCACACCTCCAAGTGAAAAATGGCCAAAACAAATTTTGTATAATGATGTTATCTACTTCCCATAGAAACAGGTTTTGATTTGGATGCACAGAGTCCAAGAAAATCAAATATTTGTAAAGTTAGCAAACCCAGATTTTTAGCAGAAAAATAGTTTTGAAGGGAATATTGGACCTTGATTCACGTGAACATGGAAGCATATCTTGCAAACATGACAAAAGGGTTTTTATAAATATCATCCAGCTACAAAACCCAAAAACCGTTTTCTAAACTTCAAATTGGTTGGGAATATATGGGTGGATCCATAACTCGAATCTGCCCAAATTGTATTAAAACCCTGATTTTTGAAGATTTGTCCTAAAAATGTAAAAATTGATTTCAGATTTTAGGGATTCAGTTTCATCCATTCCTCCATGGATTTCAGGTATAAATAATCCTCATAAGGCTATGTGAAAGTCAATTTTCATTATGATCAACCTTTTGTAATGAAGGTTCATTTAACAAAGGAAAAGAGTTATGATGCCATTGTTGTAATTTGAGCTTGAATTTCAATAGATGGAAGACGATTGATTTCAGATTTGTGGTGGATCGTTGGGTTTTCATCTGAAGTATCTCTAGCAGCAATTGCCAGCTTGGGAGGGCCCCTCAAGATTGGTAATGTGTTGGTCATTTATATTTGTTTGTTAGATTTGTTTAATTCATTGTTATGTATATGTTAGTTTATCTCTGTGTGAGAGATTTTTGTTGCATTGTTAATTGATCCATAGATTAGTTGATGATTAGTGTTCTATTTAGTTTGTTAATTGATTTATGTTAATTTTATTTATTGGTTAGCTCAAACTTTGATCCTTCTTAGTGTGACAAATCTACTATAGATGCCTTGTGTGGTAAGAAATTGATTTTATTCCTTGCATGGCATAACCATAAAACACATGTGATCTCTAATTCTAGTTTAAGGATTTCAAGGTGAATCAAATTAATAAAATGGAGCCACAAACTCTTATTCATTGAAGTGTAAACATAGACCATCATTTGTTGTTTTTACAAACAATCCAGTTCGATTCAATGTTTCCAATTACACGATTGGAATGATAAATGTGATGGGAATGTATTTTAATTAGAGGACTTGAATGCAATCTGAAAGATTAAATTTTATGTGAAGAAACAAACAGAAATCAATATTGAACTCTTACAGAAATACATATCATAGGATCTTCAAATAATGATATTGACATAACTCCAAAGGTTCTGAATATTAAAAATAAGGATTGTGCAAACATACTATTCAAAACATACTCATAAAACAGAGCATTTTTATTATTGACACACATGAAATTATTCTTGAGTTGGAACTGATTAGGAGTTTGAGAAGAAGGTTGTGATTATATTTTGTTGAGCATGAATTCAGCAACCAACAATATTTGAAATTGAGTTTGTGGAATTTTACTGTAAATGGATGAGTGATGGAAAAAGTATTTTGGGTGATTCCATTTGTTTTCTGAAAATCTTGAGTACTGAGTGGATTTAAATGAGAAGAGTCATTTATATGTTTTATGGTTTGATGTTTTGGTTGATTTTGAAGAAAACACAATAAGGATTAAAGTTCTTGGATTTTGAGAATAAATTTTTAGTAAGGATTGTTGACTTGTTTTAGATCTTGGTACCAGTTTGCACTAGTTTTTTATTTCATTGTGATTTGAACTCATTTATGTCTGCTTGTTTCTTTTATTTCATTTTAGTGTGGATCCATTATAGGAAAAAATCATTGAAGGACATAAAACTTAAGTAAGCTACCCACGATTAATCACACGAACATCACCCCGAGTGCCTGAAAAACTGTGATCTAAGCCTTTGTAGCACTAAGTGATTCCTACGTCCCAGTGATGAATCCTTAGTGTTAATTTCCTGTACTGTGGGTTTGAAGATTGTTTTGTTGGCTTTAGATTAGGCTAGACTAGGCTCTGATCCTACATTTTCTGTGCCTGTACCTCGAAGCTTACGATCCTCGGTTGATAATTAAATGTGGGAATTAATAGTGCATATATTTAGCCCCAACACCATCTATGTTGGTGAGTGGGTTTTTCATCTGTGCAAAGAGTACTTATGGTCATGTAGTCTCTCGGAACTCCATATCTGCAACTTGAGGGCCTTGAGACATCATCTCCTTAGTTATCCACAAAAAGGGGATAACATTTGGCTCCTACTTGGGTACATGAGCTCACTATAGAGTGCATAAGAACCACAACATCTCCTGGTATACATGTTCTTGCAAGGAAACATCAAACTATCAAGTGTAGGATGGCCTAGTCATTCTTGTTCTCATATGATCAAAATCCAAGCCAACTAAGCTAGAAAAAGAAAATTTTGACATTTTTCAAAAAAAATCTAAACTAAGTATGAAATCAATATGCAAGTAGAGTAAAATGAAAATGAAATGCATCTAAACTAGTATGAGAAATCAAAATGCAAGTAGAGTAAAATGAAAATGAAATGCATATAAACTAGTATGAGAAATCAATATGAAAAATTTAGGGAATCAAAATGATTTACCTACTTACCCGGGGCCCTGGGCCTTGAAGATCATGTGTTAGATGATGTCAGGTGAAGTCATACAACCAATGCAACCATTTGATCATCTAATTAAAGTTTTTCCCCTATGCTTAATCATGTAATACAAAAAAGATAAGTTAAGCACATAATAATCATGAGTATAAATATATGTATAATCGATCATGAAACAAAATTGATGAAGTTGGGTGGGAGGGAGGAAATCATGCTGGAAAGAGAAGCCATCAGCCCAATCATCTCTCCTAAAAGTGTAGCCACAAGACTAATCAATCCATCTCTGAAGGGGGTTACTATATGTAGACAAAGTCTCATCTTCATCCACACAAAAAGATTCATTGCTTGTTGAGGATTGAGAGGAAACAAAATATCAGAAGAATAATGTATGGTATCTTGTAGAAGAGGGTAAGAGGTAAGGAACAGTTGCAGGTGTAGAAAAACATTGCCTCTTCCCCTGTAAATCTCCATGGAAATATCCAAGATGAAAATACATCTGCTTTGAATAATGAACCTCTGACTGCTTTGAGGTGGACATGTCTTGGTATTCCTCAAAATGTGAGCACAACGATTGGAAGTCCTCATAAAAAAAATATGCATCCTCAAAAGGGTTATGTACCAAAGGATGACTTAAAATCACTCTGAGTATTTTTTGACAAGTCATCCTTGAAGGGACGGAACAAATTTGTAACCATATCATCACCAAGATGCCAAACATCTCTATCATATATGTATGAGGACTAGTCCTCTAATGATGACATCCCCTCTACCTTAGAGCTACTCTCAATGTCATAGATGGGGTATTTATCAAATTTGAGACAACTAAGATCCCATTACATCTTCCAGTCTGTATGAAAGTGCCTATAGGCCCATCAACCATATCGAAGGGTATTTTTATAAGACCATCAATGTGACTAAAATTGACCATATTTTTGTCTTTTTGTGCAGGAGGAGCATAGGCATGGATGTCTTCAACTGGAGCTTCAAATTATTCATCATCAAGACTGATCGCTTCTTCAACATTAGGAGGTAAAAAAGGTTGGAAAACATCACCTTCATCAAGCGGGATCAAAGATAGTAGTGCCTCAATATGTTGTGCTTTATCATAATTCTTATTTCTTTTTATACACAAGCCCCTCCATCGCCTCTTCATCATAAGAGGCTTGATTCTGAGTGCATAGTTCTTTCCTTTTTTTTCTTCAAGGTTATCTGTCATATCCAAGGTTTCATCTGACACTTATTCACTTTCAAGGTCATGGAATAAAGCATCATCAAGGTCTTCGAAAGGGTCACAACACATTGTGTTCTCTTCTTGATGACTTTATTCATATGTCTATTCTTTGAATACTTCTTCCTTGTCAAGGGAAGGAAACAACTCTCTTATTAGATGCATCATTTCCTCAACAAATTTTTTTGTATCCTTTTCCTTTCCCATCTGTAAAAGTTCCGTCTTAGAGGCATAACAATTTCTGGATGGGGTTTCATCCCATGGTGCCATATTTCTATTGACAGAAACGACACTTCAATGGAGTCACCGGATAATATGAAGGCTCATCAAAGGATGAAAAGAGGGAAAGAGGGAAAGGAAGGGTTCTGGGAAGGTGGATTCACAAGATGAGTTTCAATATGAACTCATCAAGAAAGGTGGAAAGGGAACGTCCCTTGGGTGGATTCATCGGGAAAGCTAGAGGAAAGGCTTTGGGATAGCTTACCAAAGTGTCGTTAGGGTACGAAAAAGATTCAAAATATTCCCCAACAAGGGTGCCAAAATGTTATAGCACAAGTTGTAGGTTGGGAAAATCCCAACCCGACCATGGAACAAGTGCTACAACTTGGGAATCCTACACCTAATGTCACCTCTATGTAGGTCCCACACTTCAAGGGTGACTAGGTCACTCTAGGGAGGCGATCTCGGTGACCCTAAGAGGATCGATATGGAGATGGATGGATGGAAATGAATCCCCTATAGTTCAATTCTAAATGGAATGAAGGGTAGGTAGATATTCCTTGTAAGTCAAGTAATGGCTTCCCCACATGTATAGTGCTTTTTCGGATTATTGTACCTGCCCGAGACAAAAGAAAACACACCTTGCAATAGTATATGTTAGTTGGATCAGAAAATTAAGCTTGTTGTCCCTAATTTGCAGAAATAAATGAAATTATATATCATAAAGAAAAATATACTATAAGATGCTCAATAAATGCTAAAGATCAAGGAGCAAATTCAAGAGAAAACTAGCAATTGACTAGCTAAACTCAAAATGAAAAACCAATAATATTATCATAAACGATAAGGTTGATGTAAACACTTGTCTATAGCAAATTATATCTGCCTTGTGGCTGTAACATTCAATGTATTACAGAAAGAAAATCATCCACTGAAATCCCCCCAAACTTTTCCAAAAAGTGTGCTAGGCCAAGGAGAGTAAATGTACAAACTTTGGGCGGAATCCAATGGTTGATAATAGAGCTATTAAAACAAGTAAGTTAGGGTTTCTACAGTCCTAATGGTTGAATATGTAATTCTATAATAGAATCAGGAAGTAGTGGGAGATAGGGGACCCCCTAGTAGGGGAAGAGTCCTCTCAATTAGGGAAACCAAATTCAAACAAGAAATCTTTCAAAAGACCGAAAATTGTGTTTCCCAAGGCAACGATTTTATATCTCCAATGCAAAAAAGTATGACTAGTGCCTTTACTATTGGGTTAATAGAGTCACAAGGAGCTTAGAGAATATACCTCCTTGGGGGTTTAATCCCTTTTATTCCCCAAGGAAAGTGTCTCTAAGCTAGGGTTTAAGCTAAGAGGGTGTATTCCCTTATACTTCTCTTAGCAAAACCCTTAATCAATGAGATGAAGCAATAAAATGGTGAATACTATGGTGTGGGTGTATGCCCTTATACTTCCCACCTAGATCCTATCATAAAAATACTTGAAATTTAAAAAATGATAGCATAATATTAGAAAAACATACCAAGATCAAGAGAAATTCCAAGACAGTCCACCACAAGAGCTAGAAAATAACCTTCCAAGGCTAGCGCATCACTTCTTCCATTAACCATTCATAACATAGTCATAAAAAAAGTGCACAAGATCTAAAAGAGCCAAGGGGGCCAAAAATTTCAGACCAAGTATCTTACAAGGGAGAGATTTATGGTTCAAAATGAGATATTATGACCTCTATTTATACAAAACTTAGCTAACATAGCGTTTCCACAAAATAAGGAGTAAAACAAAATATTAGGGATCAAAACCCCTAATATTTCCCCCTTAATACACTAATATTAAAAATTTCACTTAAAATTCCATCTTTTGCACAAATTAAACCCTAATATAGGATGATGTCACCCCTTTAGGGGACGTTTTTCCAGCTTGAGGACGTTGTTGGTGTTGGAGAAGAATGAAAGGTTCTCCCAAGGGCATGTGTGAAAAATCTAGGTGATATGATCATGGTGAAGACCCTCTTCTCCTCAAAAATTCCAAGTGAAAATGAATGGCGCCTCAACACTAAGCCCTAGCTCCCAATATCATGACATCATGCTCAAAAGTGGAACGTTTTTCTTGTTGGAAGATTGGTTGTTGTCATTGATGTCAACCCTCGTCATGGGTTTTGGACCGCAAGATTGAGAAAGGTATTTGGACATGAAGGACAATGCACATGCATATACAACACCCATGAATGGATAGTATACATCATGTTGTTTCCGGTGGTATGTGTCACATCACATGGATCCTCATGGTTGAGGAGAAATGAATTTTTGAAGATGACAAAGTGAATTGAAGAAGGAAGTACATGTAGGCCCTGAAAATAATTAAAGAAAAGAATTACAAAATAAGAAAGTGTCAGGTCGGCCCTAATGTTAAAAGGAAGTGACATAAATGGTATAAATACACATCCTTATACATTCATTTGATACAAGTCAAATTTCAGAGGTAATAAGAAGATAAGAAGGCCGGATTTCAAGGGAGGATGAAGTCTTTTGGTGATGTGTTCTAAGGTATGTTATTTTCAGGTCATCTTACCATTTTTTCTGTAACTTTTTTTCTAGAACGATTCAGATGGTGAAATATCTATGGTATTTAGAATCCATATCAAGGTACCTCTAGTAAAAAGTTCAGATCTTGATTCACTATAATTATGGAGATATACTCTATGGAAGATAGGGTTTGTGACCAGTCCTGAAGCTAGTCAATAAACATGTGTTCTGGGTAAAATAGTCATAACTTTTTCATACAGAATCCAAATGAAGTGGGCCCAATTCCATTGGAAAGAGTACAGACTTTAGTTTCTTTTGTGTGATTTTTAGAATTGGATGTTAAATATTGAGCGTGGGGCATGTTGTACAAGTTGGGTCTTCTGAACAGACCAGAATTGAATAAAGTCTACCATTCTTTCTATAACCTCTTTTGGGGAGGATTCAAGGAGTGAAAATTGGAGGAGTTTCAGAGAATACATTGACTAATATTATCTACAGTATTAGATTACTCCAATAATTGAATAATTGCATAAATTGAAGAAGTGTCAGGAAGCATTATCAGATTCTATGTGATGATTGGTTGATGGTGATGATTTAATGTAAAGTTTTATTATCTCTCATATATTCTTGGGTGGAAGGAAGGGACAAGGATGGAGAGTTCAAATCTCTCTTGATATTGGTGGATTGTATCTTCCTCTTGGAGTTTTATCCCTCCCTCTACATTTGGAAGCTATAGCTACCTTTGGAAGTCATTACTTCCCTTGAACAATAAACTATTGATTATTTCTCATATATTGTGCATGGTGTATTATGGTGTATTGGTGTAACTCTTATAATATTGTTCATTTATCATTGGATATAGTTTAATGGTTTAAGTATAAGTTGAAAAAGGTTTTAAATTGTACTTGATACTGATTCACCCCCCTCTCAGTATCAACATTTCTCCTCCTAGGTAAATAGTTTGGAAAGCAATGGGTGGGCTAGGTTTTCCAAGTCATCATCAAGGATGTCCAAGTCATCTCTCTCTAATATAGCATGTGGTCCCCTGGTATCCAACCCGTGGGCTTCTAGCCCCATGGAAGCCTAAGCTAGGTTTGTTCTCCCAAAACTGTCCACCAACTAGGTCCTGCAAAGAAAAATGAATACACTCTCCAAGGATCTCAAGTCATAACATCATGATAAGTATATCCAATCAATAAATAAGCCATCTAATCATGTGGACAAAATATTATAATATCAAACAATTAACAACTCAAAAACACTATGTGACTTATCAAGATTAAGTATGGGAGGGTTGACGAGGTGTCATATTGGGTAGATCCTGTCTTAAGTCAAGGAGATCCTCCAAGAGGTTCCTCTCTAACCATGTAAGGTGAATGAGGTGGATGGGGTCAAGAATCAATGGGAATAGGGATCATGGCATACTAGAGGTCGTAATGTCTCATTCATGGGTTCCTTTGTAGAGGGTGTGTGGTACCTTCATCCACAATGCATTTTTTCCCAGCCCATCATTTGCATTTTATCTTTCTTTCTTTATATTTTCTTTTATGATAGAATAAGGATACATTGAAGTTCACTTCCCTGGTGTGGTGACCAGGTGGTAGAAATGTCACCCACAAATACCTAATGGAAATGAGAAGGTTGGCTCATGATGAGACCCCCTTTCTCTCATCCATGCAACTGAGAGTCACTGCCCTGGCATGGTGACCATATAATGACAATGTCATACCACTATATATCCATGGAAGTGATAGGTCAGCTCGTGATGAGACCTCCTATCTTTCGATTACCCTTTTAATCATTTTATTATTATATTGTGGGTTCCCTTTATTCAAAGATAAGTGTTTTATTGCTTTCTTGGTTGATCCCTGGGTGAACCATCTGGAAGGTTTATATATGGATTTTATATTTTACCCAACACAAACCCCTTTGGGCCTTTAGCCCCTTCTTCCCATAGAATGAGTTACAACCCCTTATTGGGTCAATACACCCTAAAATCCCAAGAGATAAGGAAATGGAGGGGAATAATGATGGAAAGTGGTAAGTATGGTCGGGAATTGTATGATGGCTCATTAAGGGAGTTCCCAGTAGAAAACCCATTCCCAAATAAGATCACTTACTAAGGCAAAATGTTAACCACCAAGGTGAAGCAATGAAAAAGGCATAATTTCCAAGCACATATCATGAAATATAGGGTAATCTATGATACAACATAATCAAATGGCTTAAATATTGAAATGATGCTCACAATAATACTGACTTGTACCTCATGGATCAAGTCCCATTGCCTTCAAGAATCCAACTAGTGTGGTGGATGCCATCTGTAAGCATGTGACCATATGTGGTGGTGAGTGGGTTTTCCATCTATGCAAAGGGTAATGTTGGTCATGTAGTCTCTCGGAACTCCATATATGTAACCTAAGGGCCTCTAGAAATCATCTCCTTAGTTATCCACAAAATCGGGATATCAGGACCAACCTAGACTTTCTGGATGAGTTGACTTGAAAGAATATTTCTTATCTCCTCATTCTTATGGATTTAGAGGGAGTGTCATATAATTTTGGAAAGGTATCATAATAATATTTTCAACCATATATCATATGCTCCCATTTGAGCTAGATATTTAGAGTAAAAATGCCTTCAAAGATAGGGTATCCAAAATGAGCATCAAAAGATCCAAAAAACAAATTCCAACAATCTTCATCTTGCAATATTTATCTTAGACATTTGTAGTCTCCCCCTGTATTTGAAATCAATGACAAAAATATTTCCAATAGTGAAATGAATTGATCATATTCCATATGATGATGGATATTTTGACTAGAGTACGCAAAGTCTATTAGAAAATATTCACAAATACTAGGGCTTGAGGATATAAAAATAGTGAGATCATACTCAATATCGCAAGAGGAATATCACAGTCCCTCGGGCTAAAAGGAGAAATCAAGGGCTTTAATTATCCCATTGGATAAATCACCTCATCAGTTATTATGAGCATGTCCTAAGAAGGAAAAATTGAGTGTAAAATATCCTTTTCAAAAGAAATTGAACACCAAGGATATGATGCCACATAATTTACCCATGGTAGGGTAGAGTTTACTCAAATACTATGAACATAAAATGGGGTATCTTGGTTTAAATTCAAACAGGTATGGTTATTATTGGATGCAATTTGATCAATAGTGAAAATTATTTTATTGTGAGGAAAATACATCACCTTAAAGAGTGTAGAAACCACAACATTCATAGTATATATGTAATCACTTCCAAGGGTCATATTAAATATAAATGGTCCATTCACCACTATCATATTGACTAGGATAGTCTTCCCACCTAAAATGATAGGAAACTGAGGAATAATCTCCAAATATTCACTAGGTCTTCTATCAAAAGCTATCAGTTGACTAGTAGCTAACACAAGATTGACCACTTCATCAACTGATGGTTGAATAGGTTGTTGGGAAAATGAAGGTGATTCAGGAGTAGAAGGGACTTGAGATAGGGAACACACTCTTTGTACCTATAGAATAGTAGGGCATAAATTAGTAAGATGATATCCCTTGCAAATTTTACAAGGGAACTTATGATTGCATCCTATTTTTCTAGATTTATTAGCAATACCAGTGCTCCCAGCATGACTTGCATTGGTTGGTGGCTTTCTCCTGACATGACTTGCAATGCCTGGTCTGTTATATCCAATGTGACTTGCAATGCCTGGTCTGTAATATCCAATGTGACTTGCAATGACTAGTTTATAATCTCCAGTATGAATTGAGTTGATTGGATTATTTCTCCTAGAATGACTTGCAGTGGTTACTTTCTTATATCCTGCATGACTTGTATAGGTTGGTGACTTTTCCCTTTGTCTTCACTTCTTCTTCTTATTATTATTCATCTTTCTATTATTTTTATGCTTTTGGTTATTGGGAGCTAGACTTTCCCCATATGACACAAAAGGAGGAGCATATTTCACTGGCGAATAAGGTAAGGGTTCAATACCAATTTGACATGCTTGACATAGGGTGCTTATTTGAGAATTTTCAGGAGAATTCGGAACATTCAAAGTGGGAAACAACCAAACAAGTATGCTGACAATCAATCCAAGAATATTCAATATGGCCATCAAGGGGGAACCAAAGTTTCCACGGAAAGGAAAATCACAAGAATCCCCCTAGGAGGGGATCCCTTGGTTGGTAACCACAAAATAATTACCTAACCTATAACCACTACCAGATACAAAAGAAGTATTTTCTTGGAATCTAGTGTTTTGGGGGAAGCTAGTTGGGACCTAGACAAATGGATGAAGTTCTCTACTCATTGGGTTTCTTATTCCCATGAAGAGATTTCTTCACATCGATGAGACAAAAGTCTAGAAATATCTACTTCCCAATAAAAGAATGGATGCAGGGATATGCCCCATTTCGAATGGAAATTCAAGGAAAGTAGTAGATGAACTACCGAATGGAATATTAAAACTAGGGAAGATAGGTGGCATATTAGTTGTAACATGCAGCATCCCAATTGAAAACATATTGAAATAAAAGGAACCATATCCATATGATGTGGAGGGTTGTGTTCACATACTAGTGTTAGTATTCATTACGGAAGGTCCTGGACCTCCCCTTAAGGCTCTAGAAATATGCAAGAAAGTGATTATAATAGGGATAATGGATATGGGAGGATTGAATCCTCCACCATAGACAATCAATGTGGGGGTATGAGTGCCTAATAATCCTGAAGTAATAAGGACATTTTTGTTGGCCCTTGGTTAAGGAAATAAGCGAAGAACAAGGAAGAAAAGGAAAAATGTGAACTGCGCAGAAGACATAGTGACTGTTACTGGGTCGAAGTGAGAAAAGAACAGAAAAGTGGAGCAAAGTTTGAGAAAGAAAGTCATTGGATGAGGAGATTGAGGATGATATATCAGCAAGAAAGAAGGATCGTGGACAACTCATCAAGAAGAAAAATCCACCATTAGATTCTTTGGAGCACCACGCAATAAGAAAGGAAAGTCAGGCTGGCGAAGCCCTGAAAACGCGGTTCAAGTTGACCTAGGGTTTTAGACACCTAGGGTTTTGGTATCTAGGGTTTTGACACCTAGGTATCAACCTAAGGATGTCGGTGAGTGATTGTAATATATAAATAAGGAACTACATGAGGGAAAGAGGTTCGATCTAGTAGTAGTAGATTGTTGTTACTATTGTTATTGTGTGATTGAGTGAGTGATATCGAGTAAGAGAGAAGTGTTGACTAAGAGAGACTTTTGTATTGTAAGATCTTCAGCTGGGTGCGAAGATCAGTCTTGAAGCTAGGTGCACAGGAAGGGGAGAGATAGAGAGAAGAAGAAGGAAGATCTGCTAGCTAAGAGCACAGACAAGAACTATATGCTTCATCTTAATACATTATAAAGCACAGTTCTATGGATGTAGCCCTAGAGAGAGGGTGAACCACATATATTTTTTGTTATGTGTGGTTGATTCTCTATTCTTGTCATTTGCTACACTGTTATTGCATTACTGTGGTAGATCTGATAAGATGTGTGGAATAGATCTAAGTTGATACGTGATATATGCGTGTTGTATTGTTCTAGTGTTGGATATACTTGTTCGTTCCCTTGGTTGTAGACATCTTTGTCCTAGAACCCCCCCATAGTTGCTTTGGGTGAGACTGCATCTTCTTCGCAAGTGTAGCTGAAAGGGCCAGTAGTTAGGGCTTGTTGGTGTGCTCTTGGAGCTGAACCCTGGGTCTGCCCCTGTGCCAACAAATGGTTCCATTGCTAGGATAGGAATCTTCTTGAGGGAATGTCAAGGTGGTTTCGATCAAAGATAGAAATTTAGAAGTGGATAGAGGATCAAGAGAAGGACTTCATTGAATCCCAGAACAAGAACCCTAATCTTAGTATAGAGGATTGGTTGGAGAGATATATATTTACTGATATACATGAGATTTTCTTCGGAGGAATCCATCAGGAGCTATATGAGTGGTTATCTAGGTTAGCAGATACCCAGTTTGAAATCAGACCTAGACCTCCTGTAGTTTGGACGTCGGCACTAATCAAGAAGGCCAAGAGAGTTGATAACGTAGTATCACGAGCAGTAGATCACTAGTTTGATAGCACCATTGGAGGGTACATCACCGAGTTTGTTGTTGATAGAGTAGAGTCATATAGCCAAGCTGCGATACATTTCTTCAAGGGGCCCAGAGGGAAATTTTTACACTTTCTGAAGTTGAGAATCAAGATGTTATTTCATGAGAAGAACATCTTGAAGATACAATAAATTGGTCAGATTTGAAAAAGCTAATGTTCAGGAATTTAGACAACGACAACGACATAGAGGCTGGACATATGCGTAGTGGAAAAGCGTTCAGAGAATTTCACCTTGCGAACTTATTCAAGCAAAACTACGGGGACAAGGGATTCTATAGTGGAGAAGAGGCAGATCTGATAGACGAGGAGAATTCAGAACCTGTTGGGATAGAGGAAGGGAAAGCTGAAGAGCTTCGTCGGGACGATGAGTTGGTACATGAAGCTTGTCCAAGGACTTGCACAGCCTAAGCTGCTGAATGAGATCAATAATTCATTGATTGCAGATTTCAAGAAACCCAAATCAGAGTCACAATGTATTATAGAGATGAAAGAGATCAAGAAGAAGGTAGCCGAACCTATTTGGGAATTCGATCAGAGATTCAAGACTTTAATAGGATGATTGACTTTTAAGATCCCAGATGAACATAACAAATAATGGTTCATCGCTTCTCTCTTACCACACATCAGAGTTCCTCTGATGCAATAGAAGATTTTTTCGCAAGCTGAGGCATTGGAGATTGCCATGAAGCTAGAATCAGACCCTATGGGAGAATCCAGTTCAGGTATGAGTCAGATCTTGAGTCAGCTAACTAGTTTGTCTCTGTAGGTCGAAGATATGAAAAAGGACAAGGGAAAAGATAAAAGAGAAGACATTTGGTGTTTCAAATGCAGATTAGAAGGCCATGACAAGGAACATTGTCCCCTATTTAATGAATACTTGGCCTCTAGCCTCTGGTGCGAGGTATGTCAAAATAGACATTGCCCTGGTGATTGTTATTACATGCAAAAGTACGTTCAAACTCCTACAAAATTGTATTGCATGTTCTATAAGTTTGTGGGACATGATGATAGAGATTGTAGGGCTTACGATCTCATGCATGAAAGTTCAAGAGACGTATACAAAATTAAAGGTGAAGTACAACAAGAAGGAAACACTATGTAGTATAACTCCACTGGGAGAGGAAACTTCAATCCTCATGGTGGATTCAGAGGAAGAGGATGGGGAGGAGGTATGGGTCGAGGTCAAGGACAGATAATTTGTTATAATTGCGCACAACCATGACACCTAGCAAGGGACTGTCAGAAACCTTGTACCACTTGCAATTATTGCAACTCCTTAGAGCATGTTATTGAGGAATGACCATAATTGTTGGCTAAGCTTTAGGAAAGACAAGGACCTCGGCAGAACCCACAAGTGCAAATGATATATGTTGAACCTTGCAAAGAAGACCCCGGAGTTGTTGTTATGACTAGAGGAGGCGATGTTATAGGAGAAGATAGACTGGTTCAAGGAAAGACTACAGAAGACTCAGGAATCAGGAAAGCTACAGAAAATACCCAAACCTTTGATGCAAAGAAAGAAAGACAAATATTTGAGAAGGAAAGAAAAGAGTTCAAAGCAGATCAAGGCTCTTCATCAAAGACATGGCCAGAAGTAAGAGAATATGGAATGCCTCAGGCATTTGATCAGTCTGCTTCGCCAAGAGAAGGAAAAGAGGTAAGCAAGCTCATGGAATTTCTATATACTTGTATTAAGTTGATTCAGGATGAGAGCGTTGTACAAGAGCTACAAATTTTAATCAGATAGTATGAAATAGGAAAGATAGACCCCTTACTGAACAGGGCAATACACCAAATTGCTAAGAAGAGAAGGAAAAATAAGGAATTACACTTGAATGCTCAAATAGGTGAATATGATATAGACTATGTGGTCCTCGACTTAGGGTTGGAGTTCAATGTCATCACGAAGAAAACTTCGGCACTGATGTGAAAATTGAAGTTGATCTATTCCCCTATCAGGCTCAGGATGGATAATCAACAAGTTGTCAGCCCCTTTGGACGATTGGAGCATGTCCTTGTGGAAATCAATGGAGTAAGAATGTTTGTAGATTTTGAGGTAATTGAGATAGTTGATGACAATTTTCCTTACCCTGTGCTGTTAGGAATTGATTGGGCTTTCAATAACTCTATTGTGGTTGATTTAAAGAAAAGATGTATGACTTTTGAAAGATATGGCCTTAGGGTCATTGCACCTTTAGATCCAGATGAAGGTCAGTGATACATAGAACCTATCAGAGAAGAAGACCAAGCATATGAAATGGAAAACATATACAAATTAACATCCAGACAGCAAGATTACATTAATCCTACGGCTGCTGGAAACCTAATATGGCGAAGTGACAATGCATGTTCATCATACTCAGAAGAAGCACTATAAAATTGGTAGAATAAAATGTATGAAGTATCTACAAGAAGATGTTCTAGATTAACCAGAGAAGTTCACTGGATCGACACAACAGTAAGTAACTTACCCACCTTTGATGGTCTAAATCCTTTAGAAACCTTCTTCTCGTACTTTGAATAAAGTGTACCAATGCAACAAAGATTGTTGCAAGATACCAGATATAATAAATACGTAGAACAGAAATAAAATGATAGAAATGGCAGAATAACAGTAATATAACCAGCATAATCTCCACAATAACACAGAAATAATATGAGAACAACAACTGAAATAGCACTTTCATTCAGAAATCAATGCTCACAGGCTTCTTCGAGGGGGCAACCTCCAGTCGAGCAGCGCTCTGTTACAATAATCTCCAAGCTAGGGATTTCATACCCTTGACCCTTATTTATACTAAATATGTCTATTAAGAGAAGCATTTAGAGGAAGATCCTTCTAGAAGCAGAAGCTTCTATTAGGTCTTCTTACATCCGCCTTATTCTATTTTATTGAAAGGCCTTATTAATATTGACCTTTATTACATCTGAATACATTGATCTACCTATGTGCAAGTTAGGACCTTAACATGTCTGCCCCCTTAAAAAAAACCTTGTCCTCAAGGCTTGAGATGTGGAAACTGTTGCAGAATGGTAGCTGGTTCCCAAGTGGCATCTGCTGGAGTCATATATTTCCATTGTAATAGCACTTCCTTGATGGTTCTCTAACGTAGGCGATGCTCACGCTGGTCCACAACTGCTTCTGGTTGTAGCTAAATGGAGCCTTCTTCAACTAACTCTGGAAGGTTGGTTTGAATTTAGCACCTGGTTCCAATCACCTTCTTCAAGCATGAAACATGAAAAACAGGATGTAGCTTCGACTGACTGGGCAGAGATAACTAATATGTGACTTGTCCCACACACTTGAGAACTATGTAAGGGCCATAAAATTTGGGTGCTAGCTTCTGACAATGCTCGGCCTTGAGGGAAGTTTTCTTATATGGTTGCAGTCTCAGAAACACCTGATCCCCTTCTGCAAATTGACATTCAGAGTGACCTTGATCTTCTTGTTGCTTCATTCGATTCTATGCCATGACCAAGTTCTCTTTAAGGGTATGAAGGATATCCTCTCGGACTGTAAGTGTTTCTTCAACTGCCTGGAATAAGCCTGTAATAAAGTCCATAGAGATATCCTTCCAAATAGTAGGGGGAATCGGAAGTGGTTGGAGGGTGCCTAGAGATTTGACTGTTTCTCCCTTGTTGCATTGACACACCTCACATTCAGCAACAAACTTACAGATGTCCTGTTTCATACCATCCTAGAAAAAAGAACTTTTGACCCGGTCATATGTTTTGGCGAACCCTGAGTGCCCCGTTGTGGGTGTAGCATGAAGCTTAGAAAGTATTGTGGATTTGAGCTTGGAGTGTTTACTTAAATGCAAGTGGCCTTTGCATCGAAGCTCATCCTGGAGCCAAGAGTACCCTAGGGGAGCCGGAGCCTTGTTCTGCATTTGTTGGATTAGATGCGAATTTTTGGGATCTTGAAGCCATTCCTAGCGCACAGCTTGGAGCCAATCGGGTACAATGAAGGAAAGAGAAAAAAGGGATCCTTCGTCTTCATATTTTCAAGACAGTGCATCTGCCATGACATTGTCTTTGGCCTTCTTATAAATGATCTCATAATCATATCCAAAGATCTTAGTCACCCATTTTTGTTGCTCCTAGGAGGAAATGCGTTGTTCCAGAAAGTACTTGAGGATTTGATGGTCGGTCTTAATTTGGAAGCCTTTCCCCAAGAGATAAGGATGCCACAGCTCAACGACATGCAGAATTTCCAACATTTCTTTTTCATAAATGGGTTTGCCCAGGTTCTTTTCAGATAGTTTCTTGTTAGTGAAGGCCAAAGTTCGACCCTCTTGCATAAGGACAGCGTCGATTCCTTTCCCTAAGGCGTCACATTCCAACACAAAGGTCTTTGTGAAATCAGAAAGGGCCAGAACCAGAGTGGTGCACATGGCCGTCTTCAAGGTTTGAAAAGCTTGAGCAACTGTTGGAGTCCAAGTGAAAGAGTTCTTTTTGAGGAGAGCTGTGAGAGGTGTTGCAATCTTTCCGGAGTTCTTAACAAAATTGTGATAATACCCTGTTAGGCCCAAAAATCCACGCAAGATTTTGAGAGTCTTTGGGTGCGACCAGTCTTTCATAGCTTCAATCTTTTTCAGGTCCACCCTGACGCCATTCTTTCCCACCAGATGACCCAAGTATTCTACTTCTGAGTCACCAAAAGCACATTTGGACTGTTTCAGGAAAAGTTGGTGCTGAGAGAGTAGGCGGAGAACTTGATCCACATGAGTAAGATGGTTTGTCCAGGTTTTCCTATAGATGAGGATATCATCAAAGAAAACTAAGACAAAATGATGGAGAAAAGGGCAGAAGACATGGTTCATGAGGCTCTGGAAGGTGGAGGGGGCGTTAAACAAGCCAAAGGGCATGACCAAAAATTCATAGTGGCCCTCATGAGTGCGAAAGGCGGTCTTGGGAATGTCAGCCTCTTTCATACGTATATGGTGATAGCCCGAGAGAAGATCAAGTTTGGTAAAGAATTCGTTGCCACTCAATTCATCCATGAGGTCATCAATGACAGGAATGGGAAATTTGTCTTTGATGGTCAGTTTGTTGAGAGCACGGAAGTCAGGACACATTCTCCAAGAACCTTCTTTCTTCAGTACCATGATGACCAGAGATGAGTAAGGGCTCGTACTAGGACGGATGACGCCTGCAGTAAGGAGTTCCTGGACCATTTTCTCAATTTCATTTTTTTGTGCAAATGGGTGGTGATATGGACAGATATTGGGGGGAAGGCTTCCTGGCACAAGGGGAATGGAATAATCTAAACACTGCGTGAAGGAGGGAGTCCTTGGGGAGTGGAAAATACCATTTGATGTTTATAAAGGAGGGCTTGGAGGTCTTGGGGCACTGGGGGTGTCTCTGTGGCTTGTATGGCGTGGAGTTGGGCAATGACACCAGAATAACCTTTTTTGAGAAGTTTTTCCATGTGATGAGAACTGATGACCTCAGGTGAACCAGCAGTGATGCCTTGGAATTTATATTGGTGGCCTCCTTGGTTGAATTGCATGGTTAAGTTCTGAAAATCCATGAGAATGGGACTCAAAGTCCTTATCCAGTCTGCACCCAACACTATGTCTCAACTGCCCATGTCAATAGAAAACATATGGGATTTTAGGTGGTAGTCACTGATTTTGGAGACACACATTTTCACAGCGCCGCCACATTTCATAGAACCACCATTGGCAATCATGATTTGGAAATTGTTGACAGCATGGATGTAGCAATGGGTTTCTTGGGCAATGTGGCGATGAATAAAATTGTGGGTGTTGCCACTATCAACCAGAATGATGACCTTTCAGTGCTTGATGTAACCGATTAACTTGAGGGTTTGGGGGGCAAAGAATCCAGTGAGAGTATTGAGGAAAATGATCGATTCCACTTCGGGAGGGTCGAAGGGAGGGTTTATGTCAGTGATTTCTGGTGACTCGGGCACAAGGGGAGTGTCAACATCCTCTTCCAGAATATCCTAAGAGATGGCCATAAAAAGATTTTGTTCCTTACATTTGTGTCCTAGGAAATATTTGTCATCACAATTATAACAGAGGCCTTTGAGTTGGCGTTCATCCATTTCAGCCCTGGTCAATTTTTGGATCTTTAATGGGGTGGAGGGAGTAGTGGGGTTTACTGGTTTAGGGTGAGGGATAAAGGAAGGCTTACGGTTTTGAGAGGAAACAATTTATTGTGCTTCTTTAGTTTTTTTAGTATCCTCCACCCAAGTCATAGGTCAATACATGAGGACATGGGCCCGAATCTCCTCCTTGAGGCCACTGATAAAACACTCTCGAAAGAAAGCATCAGTCATGCCCTCTGTTTGAAAATCCAGGTGCTTAAATGCAGCTTTGAAGTCTTCTATTATTCCTGATTGCTTCAATTTTTTCAAATGGCCCAAATGGTTGGTGTCAGTGTCAAAGCATTCATAAAGATCAGTCACAAATTGGGTCCAAGCAATATACCCTTGATGAAAAAATTTTCTCCATTGCCACCATTGCCAGTGTTCTTGATCTGGATGGAGAACACCATACTGGAGTTTGGCCAAGTCATCTGTAATGTTGTAGAGAGAGAAATAATGTTCCATTTGGGTGACCCAACTAGTGGGGTTCGAGCCATCAAATTTGGTTACATCCACCCGCAGAAGGCATATGTTTCGTTGAAAGTGATGGAGCTGAAAGGAATGGGAAGAAGTTTCACCTTGAGTCTTTGTATGTGCATCAAGAAAAGGGTCATCAGTAGGGATCCTGAGTTTGGTACAGAGTGATGCAAAGATAGATTCAAGCTGGGTGGTCAGTTCATGTTTGACTTCCGCTACGGCGGGCTGCACGGATGCATTTATGGTGGTATTGATGGATGTATCACGGGAGGCAATATTAGCACTGAGTTGTTGCACTTCTTGTTGGGTCTCGAGGAAACTAGATTGCAAGGTGTTGAAGCGAGACTCCAGTTCTTGGCTACGGGTATGGGCCATGAGGATGGGTGAACTGAAAAGGGAGTGGCCGAGATCAGAAATTTTTGAAGAAAAATGATATGGATGAATGTGATAAGGGAGAAGAGATGAATCTAATAGAATAGGTCTCAAATAATGGTGAAAAATTTTCCAGACTTTTTTTTTTTTTTTTTTNTACTTTGGTCTGAAGAATGTTGCAGTGCTGAAATCCCCAAATTCTTAAGCAGAAAGAACTGTGTATTTACTTGGCAACCCGAACACAGATGTGTAGCAAATGATCTCGCCAGTTTAATTTGTTTATGTTTATGTTTATGTTCCCAAAGGGTTAGGTATTCAAGGGTTCTACAGATAAGGGTTTGCCCTGTGCTATAGCTCTATGATATATGTGTGGGGTCCAACAGTAGTACTCGGCCCAATATCTCAGGGCACTAACTAAGGAGGATAGACCGTACCCTTAGCCATACTACCTGACTACCCAGGTACTAGAGAGTATCTTCCCGAGTGTTGTTCTCGGTGACACTATAGCAGTCTGGCAGCAGATAGGTTTATCTAAAGAGGGCTTCAGGAAATCTAGGCCGATCCATACATAGGTGTTTTCTGATGCACTACAACTCGAAGGGGTACTAACAGGGGTTACAAGGGTGGCCAACAGATGTGCACTTAAGAACCACTTGTATTTCCTGTGTGTATGAATCCCTCAACCACGGGTTTATGTGCGTAATGACATATCTCTATGGCTTAAAGACGTTGGAATACGTCTCTACTCTAAAAAAAAATACCCACAATTTCTGCCAAGGAAAGTGCTCTGATACCACTTGCAAGATACCAGATATAATAAATACACAGAACAGAAATAAAATGCTAGAAATGGTAGAATAACGGTAATATAACCAGCATAATCTCCACAATAACACAAAAATAATATGAGAACAACAACTGAAATAGCACTTTGATTCAGAAAGAAATGTTCACAGGCCTCTTCGAGGGGGCAACCTCCAGTCGAGCAGTTCTCTATTACAATAATCTCCAAGCTAGGGTTTTCATACCCTCAACCCTTATTTATACTAAATATGTCTATTAAGAGAAGCATCTAGAGGAAGATCCTTCTAGAAGTGGAAACTTCTATTAGGTCTTCTTACATCTGCCTTATTCTATTTTATTGAAAGGCCTTATTAATATTGAACTTTATTACATTCGACTACATTGATCTACCTATGTGTAGGTTAGGACCTTAACAATTGTTGGCGATGGATGAGGCCCTGAAAGCAACCCCAGAAATATGGTGGGGGACACACAAAACCAACATTACAGAATGGGTACAATGTCGTACCTTGATGATAGCGCGATTCTAAAAACAGGTGGAAGGATGTGAAGTTTGATACACAGGTCGAAGCTACCCAAAGGACCATGTGAGAAGTTGTGACAAAGCCTGGAGAAACATTCCTCGAGAGCAGTGGGTGCACAAATTTATTAACACGTTAGACATGACACCTATCAACTGGTACCTTCAAGTAGAGTTGTGCCTCGTCACTATAGACTGGGAAGGTATGACTCAGAATTTTGTAACCACCTTATTTGAAATTCAATATCCTTCAGTAGATCAAGCATTACAGATTATAAGACAGAAAGTATTTGAGGAGGCATATAACCTCCCTTTGGAGCAAGAAGAGGAAAAATGGACTGCACCTCTTCAGAAACTGCAAGGTTGTTACAACATCAATGTCGATGAAGATGATGATCCAAGAAAGGTGAACATCGTCGAAACAGAAGGCCAAAGAGATGTGGAAGGACCAGAATTTGAGTTACCATTCATTGGACAACCAATCAATATTAAAAAGGTCAATATTGAAACAAAACAGACACTGAAGCTTGCTAATGTTGGAGATTACTAGGATGTTGCGACCATTGACAAGATTACAGAGTTACTACATGAATATCAGGAATTGTTTCCAACCAAGTTCACTGATATGAAAGGAATTAAAGGACCTATGGGGGATATGAGGATACCTTTGAAACCAGATGCAAGACCATTCAAATAGAGACCCTACAGATTGAACCCTAAATACAAAGAGAAATTAAATATTGAGCTCGACAGAATGTTGGAAGCTGGGATTATAGAACTTGTGGAAGAGTCAGAGTGGATTAGCCCTATGGTGGTGCAAGAAAAGAAGACAGGAGAGATCATGATATGTGTAGATCTTAGGAAGTTGAATGGCGTCTTTTTACATGACCCCTTCCCTACAACATTCACTGACGAAGTTTTAGATAATGTGGGAGGCTAGGAAGTATATTCTTTTACAGACGAATTTTCAAGATACCATCAAATCCGGATTTCCAAGGAATATCTCCATAAGACCACATTTTCAATAGAATGGGGGTCCTATCAGTATACAGTGATGCCATTTGGATTGAAGAATGCCCCAACCATATTTTCTAGAGTGGTGGTCGAAGCATTCAAGGAGTTTTTTCATAAATTTCTAGAAGCATATTTTGATGATTGGACTATTTTTAGTTTATTGAAAAATCATATTGAATGTCTAAGGCTAACGTTGGATAAATGCAGACAGTGTCAAATTGCCCTAAATATAAAGAAATGCATCTTCTTCTCACCTTGTGGAGTGTTTTTAGGTCATATTGTATGCAAGCAGGGATTGTTGGTCGATCCATCTAAAATTGCCATTATAGTTGATCTAGCCCCTCCTACTTTAGTCAAACAACTACGCATTGTGTTGGGACATACTGGGTATTACAGGAATTTTATTAAAGGATATGCCTAGATTACAGCACCCATGGAGAATCTTTTGAAGAAAGACTATCAATTTAGTTGGACAAAAGAGTGCCAGCAGAGCTTCGACACACTGAAACAGAAAATGATTACTACGCCTATTCTCGTTTTTCCAGATTGGAGCAAGGATTTTCATGTGAATGTCGATGCGTCTTCTATTTCCTTGGGAGAAGTGTTAGCACAACCTATCGAAGTTGATATTGACCATCCATTATCTTTTTCTAGTAGGAAGCTATCAACTTCTTAGATCAATTACACCACCACTGAGCGAGAAGGGTTAGCCATGGTGTATGCACTGCAAAAATTTATCCACTACTTGTTGGGAGGACACTTTAAAATGTTTATTGATCACTCCGCACTAAAATACCTAGTCAACAAGCCAGTGTTGGGAGGGAGAATATGCATATGGCTTCTGCTATTTCAGGAATATGACTTTGAAATCATAGTAAAACCAGGTAGAATGAACAAAGGTCCTGACCACTTGTCGAGGTTGGAACATGGAGAAGAGCCCACTAGCTTAGAGGATGCACTGTCATATGCACAACTATTGGCCATTAGAAATATTGATGACCACTTTGCAGAGATAGTCCAGTTCTTGTCAACAGGAATGGCACCTAGTGAGTACACAATCCCTCAGAAGAAACAACTAGTAGTGTGCACTGCAGACTTTTCACTAATAGTTGGACAGCTATATAAGATGGGACATGATGAGATATTGAGAAGATGTGTTATGGAGGCAAAGCGACCATTGATCCTTGCAGAAGCTCATGAAGGCATCACAGGAGGACATTACGCAAGAAACGCAACTCCGCAGAAGGTTCTTAGAGTTGGCCTTTGGTGGCCTACTTTACACAGGGATGCTAAAGATTATTCCAGAGCCTACGATGTATGCCAAAGAGTTGGGAAACCATCCATAAGAGATGGAATTCCATTAGCACTACAGCTGACCCTACAATCATTTGAGAAATGGGCCATTGACTTTGTGGGACCTATAAACCCACTAGGAAAGCGTACAGCAGCAAGGTACATAATTACAGCAATAAAGTACTTGACTAGATGGGTCAAAGCAAGAGTAGTCAAGGACTATAGTGCAACTACAGTTGCACACTTCATATTTGATGACATCATAAACAGACTTGGATGCCCAAAAATCCTTATGAGTAATCAAGGTACACACTTCATAAATAAGATAGTTGAAGCCCTGACTAGGGAATTTGCAGTCCACTATCAAAAGAGCATGCCTTACCATCCACAAGAAAATGGGTCAGTGGAAGCATTCAATAATATCTTGGAGATAGCGCTGACGAATATTTGCAGTGTGAATAGGGATGAATGGGATTTAAGAGTACCAGCAATACTTTTGGCCTATAGAACCACTTGCAAGAAGCTAACAATGCAGACTCCTTTCAATTTGGTATATGTTCTCAAAGTCGTTGTCCCAATGGAAATCATGGTACCAAGCTTAAGAATTGCTACCTTTACAGATATGGATGACATTAGCGCTGTTCAAAAGAGGTTTGCACAGTTGGTCGAATTGGAAGAAGACATATTTGTTGTAGGATTTCATCAGCAAGTACAGAAGGGAAGAGAGAAGGCCTACCATGACAGACACATCAAGAAGAAGGCCTTTAGACAAGGTGATCTAGTACCGGTATATGATAGTAAGTTCATCAAGCATCCTGGGAAGTTTAGAACACATTAGCATAGGCCATATGAGGTCGCTTATGTTACATAAGGAGGAGTTGCGCAGTTGAAGACCTTGAAGGGAGAATGGAAGGAAGGATTAGTGAATGTGAGCTAACTAATGTTGTACTATGAAAACCAGCTGCCTCGCAGCTCTAAGTAAAAGCATAAGGAAAAGGGTCTAGGTACCAGGTGCAGTTGAAACTGGGTACCAGAAACAGAAAAGACAATACGCACAAGGGACAGAGAGGAGGCATAGAGAAGCAAGCAAAATATGCACTACGCAACCTGACGTCAAAGTAAAATAGGAAGTTCATATCTGAAGTGCCTCGGGATGAGTCACATGTGAGTTTTGGGGGCTTGTTAGCCCTTGGTTAAGGAAATAAGAAAAGAACAAGGAAGAAAAGGAAAAATGTGAACTACGTAGAAGACATAGTGACTGTTACTGGGTCGAAGTGAGCAAAGAGAAGAAAAGGCAGAGCGAAGTCTGAGAAGGAAATCCATTGGACAAGGAGATTGAGTATGAAAAATTAGTAAGAAAGAAGGATCATGGACAACTTATCAAGAAGAAAAATCCACTATTAGATGCTTTAGAGCACCATGCGAGAAGAAAGGAAAGCTAGGATGGAGTAGCCCTGAAAATGCGGGTCAAGTTGACCTAGGGTTTTAGACACCTAGGGTTTTGGTATCTAAGGTTTTGACACCTAGGTCTCGGCCTAAGGATGTTGGTGAGTGATTGTAATATATAAATAAGGACCTACATGAGGGAAAGAGGTTTGATCTAGTAGTAGTTTATTGTTGTTACTATTTTAATTGTGTGATTGAGTGAGTGATATTGAGTAAGAGAGAAGTGTCGAGTAAGAGATCCTTCTGTATTGTAAGATATTCAACTAGGTGCGAAGATCAGTCCTACAGTTGGGTGCGCGGAAGGGGAGAGATAGAGAGAAGAAGAAGGAAGATCTTCTAGCTAAGAGTGCAAACAAGAACTGTATGCTTCATCTTAATACATTATAAAGAACAGTTATGTGGACGTAGCCCTAGAGAGAGGGTGAACCACATATATTTTGTGTTATGTGTGACTGATGATCTATTCTTTCCATTTGATACATTGTTATTTCATTACTATGGTAGATCTGATAAGATGTGTGGAATAGATATAAGCTAATAAGTGATATATGTGTGTTGTATTGTTCTAGTGTTGGATCCACTTGTTCGTTCCCTTAGTTGTAGACATATCTATCCTGCAACCCCCCCATAGCAGCTTCGGGTGAGTCTGCATCTTCTTCGCAGGTGTATATGAAAGGGCCAGTAGTTAGGGCTTGTTGGTGCACTCTTGGAGCTGAACCCTAGCTCTGCCCCTGTGCTAACGATTTTCCATTATAGACCACTAGTGAAAGGTATTTACAATGTGAATTAGATTCTTGGAGGTCTAAGTGTGAAAAAGGAGATGACTATGAGGCTTTGTGAGAGGTAGTTTAAAGTTCAATGGAGTAGGATCAATGAGATACTCGACCTTTATAGGACCAATATCATCCTAGGGAGGAGGATATGGAACCCTCGCAGAAATCAGTACATTACCATCCAAATATCTAAAGAATCCCTTAGTTGAGACTTCTTCCCCACTAATATCTTCCCTTGAAAATATTTTCAAGTTTTCTTGAGCCTCTTTTACAAGCTCTTGCAAAGGAGATTCAATTTTATTCTCACTATGCCTTTGAGGAGGAAGCTCCACACATTTTAGAAAAAGACGTCAAATCCTTCTATACTGATGGAGTGGACAATCTTCCACTTTGAATTAGAGATTCAAAATAAATGAGACTAAGATAACCTAGGGCCATTGAACAAAATAACAATGAGCACTCAACTAAAAAATTATTGTGAGAAATCAACAAACAAACTACACTACCAAAGCTTAGCATGGGTTGGTTAGGTCCTAAGTCCAAGATAGTGAAGAGATGATCAAGGTGTCCTTTCAAAATATTATATGGGTTGATTAAGTCCCAATACCAACCAACAAAGGTGTGAGAGATAGTTACAATAACCTCCCACAACAATCACTCAAGGTCCAAGTACTCTCATGAAGATGGGAACTCTCCAAGGGAGATGAAACGGTGATTATGCATATTCCTCAAGTACAACAAGAACTTCCCAGTCATAGTCACCCATGATATATCCTAGGAATGAACATTAAGGTTACCACTTCATAATTGGTGACTGGGTGAAATAGTCATGGGTCGAGACCACATGTGTGAGTAGGGAAACAAAGCCCAAACTTTTAGAGAGAAGTGGTCTCACGAGGACTTGACACTTCAATCCAAAACTCATGTACGTATAATAATCTAAAAAACACTAAAACAACTGAAAGAGGGGATTTCACCTCCACCTTCCCGAGCATGACCTCGCACTTAACACCCATGTTATTGGTGCTTTCTCAAAAATTGTTTCCTTCTATTAATGGATTTTTTCACTCACTATTCAATTCTAGTTTGAGTTTGTGTCCTTGGAGAGTTCACTCTCCAATCTTACACTAAGGCCTTTCTCCTAGACTACTATTGGTTTTCCTATCAAAAAAAATTCTAGTTGATTTTAAATTAAGAGTTCATTTTATAGAATGTTGATTACCCAAGGAGCACTAGTGCAACTTATGATGTTTAGACTCTTTTGCAAATGAAAAATTAAGAACATTGGTAAAAATTCATCTCTTTACACTAATTATTCAATGTATTTAGTTTTCAATAAGAAGCATAAAAAAATTTAATCAAATCACAATGAAAATGAAAAAACAACAATATTTTTCTCTTTCCAAGACTATGACAATGCAACCCTACTTTCCAAGTAGCTCAAAGAAAAATGCAACTAATCAAGCACTACTTCAAACACACAAAAGGGAAAAGAAACAGGAATGCAAGGAATAATTTTTATTTTTCCTTTTCAAAATGACCTAAATGCATGAAACAAGAACTAATTCATAAGAATAACCTTACTACAAGAAGAAACTATCCCTTAGAGCATAAAATAGTGCAGAAAGGAAGGGAATAAGGGAAAAAATAGGTGAAAAAATGAGACTCAAGACATGTACCTACTTCCCAGACTAGCAACCTGTGTATGTACATTATTATGCGGAAGGAAACAAGCATATGTATGTTCTATGCCCAAGAGAAAGGTGTGTACAGACTTAATTGTGGGTAGAAAACTCCCAGGAAAAACTCAAAAAAACCTAAAATCAATCTATTGTACTAGAAGCAAAGTAATCAGAGTGAAAACTAACAAAAATCCCTAAAAAAAACCAGGAAAAAAGGGAAGGAAACCCTATAGAGAAAAATTCAAAGAATTTTCTAGTGGATTCACCAATACTATTGCAAATAAAATTAACCTATATCTAGGGAATACCAATAAAGCGAAGTGAAAAAGAATACAATTTTATCTCTAAGGTAAGTCTACAATTTTTAAAAGTAACTACAAGTTAGTTATGAAAGGACCTACCCGATCTTGGTGCTTGGTTGGAGGTGGGACCCTTGAATTATCCTTATACCAAGTATCCTTTCTCAAATCCACGCTTTTAGACTTGCGCACATAGAAACAAGAACCTTTCTCAAACTTTATTGGTAGAGACAAAAATAAACATGAAATAACTACCTTAACTGACTATCAAGTATATTAGCTCCTTCACCAAACACTAAAAAGAGAGATCAATAAGTTAATTATAACACATATTTTGGGGGAGGGAAAGAAGATAGATCTCCATTTGATTATATAATGAAACCGTAGTACAAAAGTTATACCTAATCTACTGCCAACACCTTCCATAACCATTGTTTGGATTCCTCTATCCCCAAGCCACTCAGGATTTATTCAGGACTCTAAAAAACTTCTCCATGCAAGAATGAGGAAGACTAGAAGGTCTTAGGCCTAAAATCAGGAAAGATAGAAATTACTCAAGGAACAAGGGCTCCTTGAGGGTTGAATGTCATAAAAACCTTGAGAAAAACAACCTCTTGATTATTTTGGTGGGAGGATAACTCTATTACTGACAATGCATGTACCCATTCCTTCCATTTAGGCCTCATTTTATACCAATTTATTTTGGTTGAGACAGTTGAGCACGGGTTTTAGGGAGTTACAAAATTATTTTTCCCATAAACCTCACTTCTATACATGCAGTATCAACACACCAAGATTTTAACAATGCAATCAAATTTTACCAATAAATAAAACCAGTGTGTCAGTAATCATGGTCACAATCTACACAATGCATCATTGCATTGACATCCATAATACAATATGTTCATGTCATGCATTACACCATAGTGAATTGGAAGGTCTAGACCATGCCTTTACACATTATCCAAACTCTTCCCCATTTACATGTCCGGTCATTTGGATACCTTCCTCTTCAACCCATATACAACACTAGGAATATAATTCTCTTAGTGTTATCTTGTGTTGGCAAAGAGGTTGCAGTCCAAACATCAAGTATATAGGGTAAACCATTATGCACTTGGATGGTGCTATGGCCTTTCCATTTCCAACCACATCATGGCCTCACACATGACCATTTATAATGACATTCATTTCTACAATAGGAGTAGCGTCTCCTAACTTAACTTGGTTATGATCTCATAACCAACGTAACACAATATGCAATTAAATTTTACATAAATGCATTCAAGCATCAATAAAACTTGTATATTCAAGGCCCTTTTCCTTTGCACACCAATTCAATATTACAATTTGACTGAGGGAATTCTTACCTCAATTCCCTTCAACATTTATGCATCATAAACAACCCCAAATTCATACATGTGTGATTGTTATTACATTAATTGATGCTACCTAATCAACTAGTACTTTGTAGAAACTCTCAGGCTACCTTACCAACCTTTGATCAACATTTTACCATCCTCATTTGTCTTCACATGGATGGATGTCATATGTAGAAACAACATCAAAATATTCAGACAAGATATAAACAATTTCTTGGATACACAATCCATCATTGGTATTATTAAAATATTACATCATTAATTCACACACACACACACACACACACACACACACACACACACACACACACACACACACACACATATCAAAATACTATTCTTTGTCTACAAGCATGCCACAAGCATGTTTAAGTATGTCTATATGCAAAAACAAAAATCAATATGCATTAAGAATTAAATCTTATCATTCCCACTTCATGCACATGCATTCTATGTTTATCATATGCAGCATGCATCACTTCTATCATGCACTC
>ML808116.1:0-35617 GCA_009831015.1 Picea engelmannii | reverse complement strand
GAGGATTCTACATCAGTTTCATGTGCAGATAGAGAGAGGGCGCACCAGTTGAGGGATTCCAGCAAGAGGGGTGCACCATCTTTGGAGAGAGATTCGTTGTAGGATATTGGCAGGGCCGTTGAGGATTCTATCACTTGGGTTTTTATTGCAGGGCCTTGGACATCAGATCTAGTGCTTTCTGAGATAGTTTTATGGCGGAGATTATTTATTGAGCAGTGGGGTGAATTGAAGAGAAGGAGGGCGTTTTTGAGATCCATATCTAGTCTGTTTGGAGGGGTTACACTTCATATCTCACCTTGAGACTTTACCTAGTGACTTGCAGTGTCCCAATCAATATTTCTGGAGAGTTTCAGAGCATTTGGAGGCCTCCTTCAGTAGGGCTGAATTATCTAGGGTTTCAGTCATCCAGTGGGGCACACCATACAGTGTGAAATTCAGATCTACGAAGATTGAGAGGGATCTTGGAGATTCAGGCACCTGGGTTATTATTACCATCACCCGGTCTATATTCTTGGAGAGTTTCAGAGCATTTGGAGGCCTCCTTCATCAGGGCTGAACCAGCTAGGGTTTCAGTCATCTAGTGGGGCACCCCATTCAGTGGGAAATTCAGATCTACGGAGATTGAGAGGGATCTTGGAGATTCGATCACCTGGGATATTCTTACCATCACCCGATCTATTAATTGGCATATTTCTTAGGGTGATTGGACACTTTTGGCAGCAGGGCCGAGTTATTGAGGGTTTCCGCCTTCTATTGGAGCGTGGCATTCTTCAGCTGGAGAGTTTGGCATTCAGATCTGCTTGTATTGATCTTCATTTCTCATTCAGCCTTTGGAGGCATATTTTGTATTAGTGGGAGCATTTTGTAGAAGCTCTTATCTATTGTATATCTTCTTGGCCATCTGTTGAGCATTCCAGATCGGCATCTTCATTGTAGCAGGTTTCTCTATTTTATGAATAAAGAAGAATTGAGATGTTTTGGCTTGTCTATCTTATTGCATATGGTTGAGGTATGTTCCATGGTTATCTCTTTCTGTTATTTTCTGCATACACACATATAAACACATCTAAAAGGTAGATCAGCAAAGTGTTTGACGAAATACCTCACTCAGAATAAGTTTATTAAAAGACACCAAAACAATGATGATCCTTGCATAATGGCTTGGGATCATTACAAATTTTTGTTCCAAATCTCAACAACAAGCCACACTCGATCTGAGGCTATGAATCCATAAGGAGATATGACCCTCTGGTTGTCCACTCTCCACACTCAGAAACCCAAAACCTAGGTTGTAAACTCCAACAACAATTCCAATCTTCCAACTCTCTTCCCCACAACCTGCAAAACCCAAGGAATGTACCTCGTTTATTGCTCACAGTCCCTTGGGTTGTACCATTCATTTATCATGGATTCCAGTGCACTATGTTGGCAAAGAATCTCTCAACTAGGGACTTCAAGAATTCTTAGTTTCTTTAGGAGTGTTCAAAGTAGCCTTCACAATACTCTTGAGACATTTCCTCAATAGGAAATGCACGACAGGATTACAGCCTATTTTATAGGCTCACATGTCTCATTTTCAGCATAACACATAGAAAAACAATTGCTTCCTTCAAGCATATCATGGCTGGTGCTCTTCCCAGCACTCAGATTCCCTCATGTTGTCCCGAAATCTACATGCAAAAACTATCTCTTTTTCCATACGAATTTCCTTCTTCTCCCTTGCTTGCTTGACTCTTACTCTTCCCAATGACGATTGTACTTCATCCCTATGCTCCCAATAGCTATGGGATATTACTCCTCACACCCAAACTCTTACAATAATTTAATGCTTGACCTTGGGAACACTCAACAACAAAAATATAAGGTTTACACAATGATAAAAATTCAGGAATGTGGGTTGGATCAATACCCATGAATAAAATCCCCCTTGGATCCCTCTCTCTTTTGGAATCATATCCCCCCATAATTTTCATCCCTCTTGTATCAAAACCAACCATTACTACTTTTATTATGATTTCAATGTTGATAATATACAATTCATAGGTTGGTCATATTAATCAATATAGACTCTTTACTCCAAACATAATGACTCACTAGCCTAATTAATATTTGCACAATTACATTATAATTTGTGAGGACTAAAACTAGGGATGTTACAAGTCACAAGGGAGTTGGGGCTAGAATTCCATAAAAGAGGGTGTCTCTCACAATCCACTCACAGCTTAGATATCCCACAACCCATTGGTATTCTCCTACAGTTATCCTAATTTCCAACAACTCTCTTCCTCTTGAGTTGCCCAACTCAAGGAATGTTCCCCTTCATTGCTCTTAGTCCATCGAGCATCCCATTCATTTAATAGTGTCTTTATAGCATAGTTAACCAAGTATCTATAATCCAGGTGGAAATCAGTGGCCACACACCTATTCCACTAGCTTAAAACAAGGGTTTCCACCTTGGTAGTTTTTCTACATCTTTTCAAGCCCTAAACTTCCGAGGTTGTTTTGAGGCCCTAAACAACATTTTTTGGGCTCTCCATAGTCACACTATGGGATTTATCCAAAGTGTTATGTAAAAATGTGTAGTGCTCATATATACATTTCAAATGAGATATCCTGCACCTCAAACAGAGATTGTATGCAAAAGTTATGCCCTTGAGAAGTTGGCATACCAACTACCCCCATCGGGGCCTGCAAACCTTTTGGTGTTTCATCTTCCGGGGATAGGGTTTTGGATTTTATTTATGTTAAAAATGCCTCTATATCCTCATTGTAAACATAATCATATTCTTGTGAATGAGCATAGCCATCACATCTCTTCTTAGAGATAAGCTGCCACCATTCTAGCAAGTTCATTCACTCTGTGTTTTTACAATTTTTGTACATTTCTTCATTAATAAAAATTATTCATTGTTGTATCTATGTGTTTCTAGTAATATATCTGTTTATTTACTTGTGATATTCCTACCTTAATTTCATTCTAAAAATAATATGGATCAATGGTATCAGAGCAGGCTAATCCTTGTCATTTCTTAGTGCATGTCCCTGACAAGGTCAGGGTATAGAGAGTTGTGTCTCGAGCTAGTTTCTCTTGAGGAAAATCACTCTCTCCAGCCCAAGCAACCTCCCATGGTGGAAGAAAAGAGAGAGTCATGAGTAGAAGATACCATCAATTTGTTTCTCGCGGAAGCCTTCATACAACAGAGGAATGAGATGTTGGAGAGTTTTTCCCAAATCCTTCAATGATTGTTGATAGTAGCAGGCTCGTATTCATCAAGTAGTCTCTTTGGAGATGCTACCCCATTCAAGGTAAAAGTTAATTTTGATATTCTCGTATTTGAAGGTCATATCGATGTGGATGCTTTGGAAAAATGGTTAAATTTTCTAGAAGGTTATTTCTTTTTTCACAATTTTTCCAGCAGAGAAAAGATCACCTTTGCACTCCTTAAGGCTCCCCCCCATGTCAAACATTGGTGGGAAACTTACTAGGAGAAAAATTCCACAGAGGAGTTTGGAATAGTTGGGGTTGATCCCACTTGAGAATTTTTTATGGATGCGGTCAAGGAGAAATATTACCCTGTGGGAAACTATGATCACCAGTACATGAGATGGACCATGCTACATCAAGAGAGGGGTCAAATAGTGTTGGAGTTCACAAATACCTTCCATACCTTACGCACCAAGGTGGGTATCAAAGACTCCGAGTGACATCTGGTTATAAAATATCATGGGGATATACACAGGTACATCCAAACCGAAATGGAGTTTCTGGACATCTCATCATTGGGAGCATCTTATCAATATGTTGTCAAAATCAAGCAGAACTTTAAGCACCATAATAAGTGGGAATTTTGGTCTGCAAATCTGCAACAACCAAAGTATGGTAAATGCAACCCTAATCCAAGGAATAGCCAACCTCAATACAACCAGTCCAAGCTACAAGAAAAGAAGATCAATGGGGAGACAAAGAAGGACACTGGGAAGTGGTGGGACTTCCACAAAATTCCTTGGCACAACACCGATGAATGTCACTCGAAATAGTCATTGTAGCTGAGCTCAAAGAAACAAAGCCTACCCCTAACTCGGACTTTGACTCCGATGATAATAAAAGGAGACAAATAATTCATGTAGAACCCACTACTACTGTCACGATTGCAACAATCCAACCAGAAGAACCAGAGGATCTCGAGGAGGGGGAGCACTTATTCCATTCACAGATGTGGGTGAAGGGGACCCCAATGCATTTTATTGTTGATAGCAGAAGCTAGAAGAAACTCATCTCAACAGAGGTTGTCAAGTAGTTGAATTTATTGAAATCACCACACCTACAGCCATACAACATCGGATGGCTTCTCTAGGGATGAGATCTTCGTGTCAACCAACAATGTCTCCTGTCATACGACATCAAGCCCTTCAAGGATGAGGTATTCTGTGATGTTTCCCCACTGGAAGTCTATGATTTTTTGTTAGGCCAACCATATATATGGATGCATCATGTTGTTTACGATTCTTGACCCCATAACATCATTGTTACTCTGGGGGGTCAACCCTACATGATACATTAGGTAGTTCTAGCTATTATTCCGAAAAAATAGTTTCGCAAAGTAATCTATCATACCACAAATTTTATCCTCTTCACAACCTGGTTAGAAGATAAGGGCACTTCAACCACTGTAGGCTTTCCCCAAGACCCTTCTATCCAACAGAAGAAAATCAACAAGATTGTAGAAGAGCACCAACATATTCCTACTGTAGCTACGAGGGTGCCTCCACACTACTCAATCAAATAAAGTTATGATAAATACCTTCATGTTCTTCATGTTTCATCTTCACCGAAAGACTCCTCCCACACTTAGGAAGATCATGCAGCCATATTGGTTCATAAAAACCTTCAACAAGCTAAGCATGGCAACTTCTTCAGCAATGCAAGCAGCTCACCAAGGTTTAAATTCAACAAAATCTTCATCAGGGACTTGACGCAATGGAGACCATTTCTTCCTAAGGGGGGAGGATTAATCCAAGAGGAAATCGGTGGCCACCCACCTATTCCACTAGCTCAAAGGAGGGGTTTCCACCTTGGCAGTTTTTCCACATCTTTTCAAGTCCTAAACTTCCGGGGTCATTTTGAGGCCCTAAACAACATTTTGTGGTCTCTCCATAGTCACATTATAGGATTTATCCAGATTGCGATAGAAAAATGTGTATTACTCAAATAGACCTTTCAAACTAGTTATAATGTGCCCCAAATGGATATCGTATACAAAAATTATTCCCTTGGGAAGTTGACATACCAAATACCCCTATCGAGGCCTGAAAACCTTTTGGCATTTCATCTTCTAGGGCTAGGGTTTTGGATTTTATTTATGTTAAAAAGGAATCTAGAGCCTCATTGTAAACATCATCATCTTCTTTTGAATGAGCGTAGACATCACATCTCTTCTCAGAGATAAGTTACCACCATTCTAGTGAGTTCATTCACTCTGTATTTTTACAGTTTTTGTACATTTCTTCATTAATAAAAATTGTGCATTGATGTTTCTCTGTGTTTATGGAAATATATTTGTGTATTTACTTGTTATATTTTTTCCTTCATTTATCTCTCAAAATAATCAAGATTAGTGGTATCATAGGAGGCTACTCCTTGTCTTTTCTTAGTGCATGTCCCCGACGAAGTCAAGGTATAAAGAGTTGGGTCTCGAGCTAGTTTATCTTGAGGATGAACGCTCTCGCTAGCCCAAGAAATGTCCCATGGTGGAAGAAAAGAGAGATGTGGGAATAGAATATCCCATCAAGTTGTTTCTCGTGGAAGTCCTCACGCAACAGAGGAACACGATGTTGGAGAATGGTTCCCAAATCCTTCAATGATTGCCGACAATAGTAGGCATGTATTCGTCAAGCATTCACTTTGGAGATGCTACCCCATTCAAGGTACAATTTGATTTTGATATTCCCCTATTTGTAGGTCAGATCGATACGAATGCTTTGGAAAAATGGTTAAATTTGCTAGAAGATTATTTCTCTATTCATAATTTTTCTGACAAAGGAAAGATCACCTTTGTGCTCCTTAACGCTCTCCCCCATATCAAACATTGGTGGGGAACTTACTGGGAGACAAATAGTGTTGGAGTTCAAAAATACCTTCCATACCTTGTGAAACAAGATGGGTATCAAAGACTCTGAGCGACATCTGGTTCTAAAATATCACGGGGCTCTATATAGGTACATCCAAATCGAAATGGAGTTTTTGGACATCTCATCACTGGGAGAATCTTATCGATATGATGTCAAAATCGAGAAGAAATCTAAACACCAAAACAAGCAAGAATTTGGGTCTGGAAATTTGCAACAACCAAAGTATGGTAAAGGAAACCCTAATCAACATAATAGCCAACCTCAAGACAACTAGTCCAAGTTGCAGGAAAAGAAGAGAAACAGGAAGATGAAGAAGGACATTGGGAAGTGGTGCGACTTCCAAAAAATCCCTTGGCATAACACCGAATAATGTCACTTGAAACAGTCATTGGTATCCGAGATCAAAGAAACATATATGAGACCTGGATCAGACAATAATAAAAGGAGACATATAATTGATGCAGAACCCACTGCTACTATCATGACCACAACAATACAACCATAATAAGCAGAGGATCTCGAGGAGGGGGAGCGCCTCTTCCATTCACAAATGTGGGTGAAGGGGACCCCACTAAATTTCATTGTTGATAGTGAAATCCAGAAGAACCACATCTCAACAAAGGCTGTCAAGCAATTGGATTTACCGACAACACCACACCCACAACCATACAACATCATGTGGCTTCTCTAGGGACACGATCTTCATGTCAACCAAAAATTCCACCTGTCATATGACATCAAGCCCTTTAAGGATGCAAAGGTATTGTGTGATTTTTCACCACTAGAAGTTTGTGATGTTCTGTTAGGCCATCAATATATGTGGAGGTCTCATGTTGTTTACGAGTCTTGACCCTGTAGTTTGATTGTTACTTTGGGGGGTCATCCCTACAGGATACCATAGGTAGTTCTAACTATTGTCCCGAAACAATAGTGCTACAAATTAATATCTCATACCGCAAAGTTTAGCCTCTTCAAAACCTGGTCAGAAGAGAATGACACTCCAACCATTGCAGCCTCAATCCAAGACCCTTCTATCCAAGAAAATCCTATCAACAATATTGTAGAAGAGCACCAAGATATTCTTACTACACCTATGGGGGTGCCTCCAAACTACCCAGTCAAATCAAGTTATGATAAATCCCTTCATGTTATTCATGTTGCATCTTCATTGACAGAGTCCTCCCACACTGAGGTAGGTCATACAATCATATTGGTTCATAACAACCTTCAACAAGCTAAGTAGGGCAACTGCTTTAGCAAGGAAAACAACTCACCAAGGTTCAGATTCATCAAAATATTCCTCAGGGACCTAACGCAATGGAGACCATTGCTTACTAAGTGGGGAGGATTGATCCAGGTGGAAATCAGTGGCCACCCACCTATTCCACTGGCTCAAAACAAGGGTTTCCACCTTGGTTGTTTTTCTACATCTTTTCGAGTCCTAAACTTATGGCACCATTTTGAGGCCCTAAAAAGCATTTTATGGGCCCTCCATAGTCACATTGTAGTCTCTAACCAAAGTGTGACGGAAAAATGTGTATTCCTCGGATAGACCTTTCAAACGATCTATTGTGTGCCCAAAATGGATATTGTATGCAAAATTTATGCCATTGGAAAGTTGACATACCAACTACCCCCATTGGGGCCCGCAAACCTTTTGGCATTTCATATTTCAGGGCTAGGGTTTTGGATTTTATTTATGTTAAAAATGCCTCTAGAGACTCATTGTAAACATCGTCATATTCATGTGAATGAGTGTATCCATCACATCTCTTCTCAGATATAAGTTGCTACCATTCTAGTGAGTTCATTCACTCTGTATTTTTATAGTTTTTGTACATTTCTTCATTAATAAAAATTGTGCATTGCTATATCTCTGTGTTTCTGGAAATATATATGTGTATTTACTTGTTATATTTTTGCCTTCATTTTGTTATCAAAATAATCGAGACCAATCTCTCTATTGGGGACTCAAGGGAACTCAATGCTAGGAAAACTACCAACAAAACAATAGCAGTCACTTGTTGTTACAATGCAACTCACAGAGGAGTTCACTCTTCAGGCCTGGCAACCTAGTTCTTCTGCAAGCCTGACAACTTCCTTCTTTAGTCTTCAACAACTCCAAAAATGCTACAGAATTTTCTCTCCATTTTCGTTCCAACTCCAGAGTTCTTTCTTATTCTCCTCTTGCTCATGCAAAAGCATGACTGTCGAAAAACTACTTGTTCTTCCCATAGGAATTTCCTCTCTTTTCCCCAAGAAAGTTGAATCTCACTCTCCCCAATGTTGATTTCACTTCAACCCCATGCTCCCAATAACTATGGGATGCAAATTCTCACACCCACCCTCTTACATGTATTCAGTGACTGCGCTCTCATAAACCCAAACATAAAATATAAGGTTTATACACAATGATAATAAAATTCGAGAATGTGGGAATGTGGGTTTGGATTAATACCCATAAATAATTTCCCACTTGGACCCCTCTTAAACACTCTGTTCTCTTGTGAAAAACTCAACCCCCATATTTGTCCATGTCCCCCAGCAGCTGGCATCACATTTTATTTATTAAAAATAAAAAATACAAATTGCATATTACATCATTTAACCATAGCCACATTCATATCTACATTATGCATTGATTAAACTGGGGATTATAGTGGGGATGTTACATACCTAACTTTGAAAAATGAGAAGGCACCCAAATGGCCTTATATTTTTGAGTGGTTTTTTAAAATATACAAAATATAAACATGGTTTTCCAACAAATGGTTGCATGGTCCTTTTCAAAATCATGTACATGTCTTTCATGACCCAAAAATTTTAGACTTCCCTATTGGTGGTAAATTATAACTTTGTGTTTCCATACCTACATGCCTCATAATCTTATTCCAAAACTTGTGTTGAGTTCCCATCGATATAGAACCTATAGACAACCACTTATGGAGGTCAAAATGATATTACAACTAGAAGCGCAAAATTACACACAAAGGCATTTTTAAAATAAAATTCCAGACCCCATTCATCATGTTTTTTTTTCCCAAATTAAGTTCTATCAACTCATCTAGAACATATATATTAAATATCCTTTCAAGATGTTGAATAACATTGGCATAACTCATAGGTATCTAAAAGATTTTAATTCAAGAAAAGATCCCACTGGCTTTTGGTGCACTTCAAGCCCAACACATGGAAAAAGTGTCGATTATATCCAAAACATAGTTTTGAGTAAGCCTATAATGAAAAAAACTTCTATGACCTTAGACAAAGTTGTATAACACTTTGAAGCAAGTTAGATCTATTTAAATCCCAAAAGAACATTAGTCAAGTCCATGATACATGTGATGTGATCAATGCAAGGCCAACAAATTTTGAGGCAAATCAAATTGACAATGCATCCGTCATAAACTATGATGAAATAAGTTATGAAGTAGATTGATCAACAATGTATCCATAAAATCAAATCTAGTGACATACAACTATTACATAGTCTTTAAAAGTTAAGGTCAAATAAAACAAAGCTAAGATGAAGGAGCTTGAATAAAAATTCAAAAGTGGGTCCTCAAGTTGGTCGACTTAGGGGGGTTATTGAAGCCTCAACACATTTGTAACTGAAAAAAATTAAAAAAATCTTAATATAGAAGATTTTCAATCTCCAATATCTTGACCATACGACCTCCTATTTGAACAATTTTTTTTTAAAAATGCATGACCTTTTTAGTATATTTTGAATATGTAACTAAATTTTGGAAATTCTACTAGAAAAGTTTCATAAACTATTTTGAAATTTGCATCCCCCTTTCTTCAAAATTTATTTTTCAACAATCATGGAAGCAAGAATTGTTGAGTTCTAATACCAACTCAAAGCATCCTAATACTCTAAAATGGAACAACTTCAACAATAATAAGTAATAAAATGAAATCAACAAGATAAAAGACAAAGGGTTGGAGGCACCTACACACCCAAGTGTTGATTGCACATGCAAATCCTAAAAGATGCAAGATGACATCTCCATGTAAAATGATACTCATATGAGTAACACGTTTGTATTGATAATAGAAGTGATTGATTACAATGAGGGGCGTAGAGCCCTTCAAATGCAACTCTCATAATGACACCTCTCCACTAACATAGTGGTGAGTAATAATTGATTAGTGATAACTCCTTAATAATCTCAACTAACTTAGTGATGGGCATTAATGAGTTTACAAACAAAATAACTCATGTACAAAATATGTTGTATATAGGTACACAACAACCACTATGTTGTAGGCATTTTTATAGATGACTTGAACATGTCCTCCAAGGTTGTTTTTATCCTAAGGAGCTAATTGAGCATGAGTTTGTGTAGATTTGGTATTGAGAATAGTTAAGGGTTTTCATTGGGCCATAAAGAAGCAATCCCAAATTTTGTGGTTTGGGTTTGGCAACAAAAGCAAGTGATGGGAAAATTGAAGTATCTCACAAATTGCTTCACCATATAATTGTCCCCGTCTCATATAAATATGTTTTTTCTAAAATATTTTAACATATTGACTTTCTGCCAAACCCTTTTTTTGGGTCTAGCATTAAAAAAGTGCGGTGGTTCATGGAAAATAAAATCCCCATATCAACACAAAGATGTGTTTTAAGAAGGGTCAAAATTGCATGGGCAACCTAGGGAAGTACTCAAACCATATAATACAAGATAGATGGGTTGTCTGATCTATAAAAAAATAAATTCCTTTAACCCACTTCGAGAAGATGATAAGGGTATTCCTACAAACCCAAGTACTTTTGTGAGGAGTAATGATATCATAATCTGATTCCTTAAGAAAGGAAGAAGAAGCCTTTAATCAACCTTTGGGTGTTGACAAAATGCCATCCATGTGGCTCACATGTCTCCTTAACCTAGGATCTTATCAGAGCCTCTAGGGGCACCCAACCAACAAAGTACCCAAGCAAACTATGATTTTATTTAAATATTATAGACATCTTTAACATATTCAATAGCAATAATATCGATGGGTATTTAATCTGGGGGGTTCATTACTCATAGTAGACCTTCATAATAAATTTTGGGGGGTGCCTTGGATAGGACCATTGTTTTCGTGGTCACCATAGAGATTGGTATCATGAACAAGTACAATAAAAATCAAAACAAATGATTTGACATTGACTTTAGGTGTAGTCATAATAAACCCCGAAGGCCTTATCGAAAACAATCACAAAACAATCAATATTAATGCATGCAAAGTTAAATCAACAAAAGACAATTAAGACAATCAATATTAATGGATGACAAGTTAAATCAACAAAACAAACAACATGGATGACAAGTTAAATCAACAAAACAAACAACAATGGTAAAAGGGATAGATTGAAGACTCATGCATACGTTCATCTAGCCCTATCTCCCATCTTATAAAATCAAGAAACCATGTGCTCTTCCTCAAATAATGCAAGAAAAATGATGAATTAGGTAAGAACTTTACTTTATGAGTGGCCACTAGACATCACATGTACCCTACCTTTTAGTTGTACTACCTCCATGCTTGGCTTCTTCACATATATTTCCATTTGCTATATGCTCTCTTTGATTTTAGGCATAGTCATTTGTTCTCTTTGATTTTAGGCATAGTCATTTGTTCTCCTTAATTTTAGGCATGCAATGTATTTTTAAAATTGCATATATTTATCTTTATTGCTTGCCAAAGGGTACTAAAGTTGTGCCCATCAACTAGCACATCTTATTTAAAAGCTCTTTAATATGGTACAAAGATTTGGTGTTTTTTATGATTTAATGGGATTTGAAAATGACAAGAGAGTGGCACACAATAGATGGTATTTTGACAATAAGGGCCATGCGAAATTAGGTTAGGCCAATGGGTTAGAACCTTTTCAATATGTAACTTACTTTATGTCTCCTTATAGGCGCGTGCCATTAAAAAATTCCTTGATTTCTTGCTACAAGACATTGGTTTCTTGTCATAGAACACCGAGACTGGAAAAACCCAATTTGAAAAGCAATGCCCCCAAATGAGAATGGAAGACTATTCAAACAAAAGAGACAATTCAAGATACCAAAATTATGACATTGCATGTTGTTCCCATGTAGTCCCATTGAACTTGAGCTTTCATGGATCTGTCATGCAGTGGAAGACCGACTATATCATGGGTTTCTCAAGGTGGGACCCCTAGTAACATTCCCCACAAAAGGCCAAAAGAAGTTTCCTATATTTAACATCACATGGTTGATAAGATAATATTGTTAGCATGGACCCCACTCCCACATACACACGCGCATCATAATTATTCAATTGAATGATAGGATGTCAATGTTCCTCACCACTCCATAGAGATTCGGTCCCCCATAGGAAAAGGCTCAAGTTAGGAAGGAGATCCAAAGATTCCAACGCTGTCAAACTTTCCCTTTTTTTCTTTACTAGATCTTGCCTACCCCGTGCTGGGGTGGAGAGGGTGGACGAGAATCTTCCAAGTATCCCAAAAAGGAGAAAAAGTATTGAAATTCCGAGTATCCATTTTACAAGCTTAAAATAATAAAAGTTATAGCCAAAACATTCGGGCGGCTTGACTCCGGTTCCCCAAATAAAACCACGGTTAGAAAGGTCCGGACTCCGGTCCCTCACGTGACCGAGCGGGCCGGCCAATGCATCGGGGACACCGCCCGCTTTTACCCGGGTTCTCTGATTCCGGCAGGCGAATGATTGCGAGATGCGAGGGCCCCAGGTGTTGTCATTCGCTGGGTCCCAGCCACGTGGTTACGCAGTGCTGACGTCATGCCATGTGTCATTCAAACGCATTATGCGGCTCTGTCTGCGTGCCAGCTCGGAATGAAACAACCCGACATGGATTTTCGCATTTCATCCACTCGCCTCTTCTTGACTCGGCTCCCGCACGCTTGTGGTAATAATAATAATGAAAAGAAGAAGAACACGGAAGTTCTGTTTAAAGGCGACCGCTTCCCGCCACGTGGTCGACGAGTCGATCCTCGCTGTCACGCTGATTGGATTGCCACGTTCGCCCACCTGTTGAGTAAAGGCCGAACAACGCCACTTGCTCACGCCCGCCGCCTGTTGAGCTAGTTGGACATTGGTTGGTCGCATTTTAGGCACGTGTATTACGCTTCTAATTGAACACATGGCATCTTAACTTTGCTAATTAATATAGCTATTATTCATTGTTACGGTAATTGGCCAATTCAGAAGTCCACAAGGATGTTATTTTATTAAACATTTTATAAATAACTTCAAAGTTCCGTTGCTTTCTTTTTCCCCTTTTCTTTGTGTGTGGATTAGGTGAACTCCCGAGCAAATAGAGGTGACGTCTAACGATATTATGTCATTGAGTAAGTTGTAAGTTAAAGATGGTTTACAAGGTATGTCATTGAAATTAATGATGATATTATTATTAAAATTAAGAAGGAAGCTATCACATTAATTGAAGGTTTATATTAATCGAAGGTTTTGTATTGGAAAGTCAATTTTTGAAATGACAATTTTATTTTAATAAATAATGTTTTATAAATCTAACGATATTATGTCATTATGTCATTGAGTAAATTTTATTTTAATAAATAATGTTATATAAATTTAACGATATTATGTTATTGAGTAAGTTGTAAGTTAAAGATGGTTTATAAGGTATGTAATCGAAATTAATGATGATATTATTATTAAAATTAAGAAGGAAGCTATCACATTAATTGAAGGTTTTGTATTGCAAAGTCAATTTTTTAAATGAAAATTTTATTTTAATGAATAATGTTTTATAAATCAATTTTGTTTTATAGTGATTATGTATGCAGTGACTTATAACATATAATATATGTTTATTTTTTAGTGTGGTTAATCATGACTTAAAATAATTTTTATCTCATAATTGTTATGTATATGGAGGTTATTTACAATATGTACATAATGACAAAAATTAATATAGGGATGTGTCACTATAACAAGATAGCTTCTCATATATTATCCTTGGTACAATAATAGAGAGGGGGAGAAAAATCATATCAACATTTATTAGTTTTCTACCTTGTGACTTTTTGTACATTGACTAGTTAGTTTTATTTTCAGTGGTGCTTTGTATCATCTTTTATTTTGCTAGTCAGGTTTATTAGCCTTTTTTTTTTGTCAGTATGAAGATAGACGAGGGAACTATCTCGTGCTTTTTGAAATCGACTTGCCAATGATGGGCATAGTTCTTTTATTTTTTTTGTATCCTGAGCGTGAAGCTCCTGATCCAGTGGAAATATGGTGAAAGTCATTTTTTGTGAAAACCGAGATGTAAAACATTTATATTTTCATAATATAATGAGATAATTTTTCTATTGGAAAAAAGATAGCTTATCACATATCATTGCAAGTTAAAGACAACCCACAATGCATGACATTGAAATAGTCGATGATGTTAGTATCAAAGTGAGGGATGATGTTATCACATCAATTAAGGACAAGAACTCCAAAGGCAATGTCTAGACTAACAAAATTTTTAGAGTGGATAATCTTTTTATGTCTCATAATTATTTTGTATGTGGGATTATTCACAACACAAACACATATAAGGAGTTTTAATGTGGAACAAAACCTTAACAAAGGGATATGTGATTATAACAAGTTGCCCTATAATGTCGCATAGATAATGACCACAAGCCAAAGACAACTCAAAATGCACGAAACACCGAAATTGTCGACAATGTTAGTGTCAGAGTGAAGGAAGATGTTATCGTACCAATGACGACTTGCATCCTAAAGTAAACATTCAAATTGCCAAAGATTTTGGTATAGCCAATGCGTTATAAACCATCTTTATCTCACAATTGTTGTGCATGTACAATTATTCACAACACAGCTAACATGGATGCTTAAACATATGAGTAGTAATGTGGAATGAAATACCAACATAGAGATATGACTTTGTAACAAGATACCAACTAACATAACATATATAACAACCACATATTAAAGATGACGCATAGAGCATGGCATTGAAGTCATCAATAATGTTATAAATAAAGTGAGAAAGGATGCTATTGCATCAACTCGAGAACATACACCCCAAAACCAGTTTTTAAATTTACAAGATTTTGATATAGGATTGTCTTATAAAACATCTTCATCTCACCATTATTAAGTTAATATAGACAATTTATAAACCAAACTTCCAATTCTCTTATTTTCCTTTAATTTTCCTTTAATTGTAAATTAGATAAAATAAACCTCTTTCTTAATAAGAGAGTGTTAAACTTTTAAGATGCCATTTTGGACTAACTTTCTACGCCGACTAAAGAAATAAAAAATGTGTTTGAGAAAGGATTCAATTGCTTCCCTACCCTATGATGATGTCACAAGCTAACCATGGATGACTAGTATCCACTCATATATTCTCACATCTACAAGGCCATGTGAGAGCAAAAGAGAATGTTTCACATCTTACTCGAAGTACTAGGCGTTACATGGTTAAGTGATTGGATAGAGAAAAGACAGAGACAATATGCCATCACAAACCTAAAAAAGTAGCACAAAATTGAGCCATAAGGATGGGTTGTCTCTTTCCAATCTTGTCTTTTTCCCCACACATGCATCCATGTGTACTAGTAGTGCTATCCACGCCTCTTGTATGCTCAAGGGCTTCAAAGGCTTCAAATATTAGATGGGAATTGCTTTTAGTAGCGTTCCATACTTTTCAATCTTTTCCTTTATGGGATTGTTGTACATGGTCGTGTAGTCTACTATACCCTTGGCAGGTGTCCTAGTGTTAGAGGTACAAAATAGTCTATAATCTTCTTAAATGGTTTGAATTTTTACTCATTTATAATTAAAGGTTTGAATTTTTACTAATTGAACTATATCCTTGGCAGGTGTTTTGGTGTTAGAGGGTACAAAAAAGTATATGATCTTCTCAAATGGTTTGATTTCTTACTCATTTAGAATTAAAGGTTTGAATTGATTTTTACTCATTTATCAATACGAATAGGTAAGTTACTATATCTATATCCTTGGTAGGTGTCCTGGTGTTAGAGGGTACAAAATAGTCTTTGTTCTTCTCGTGGTGTTGGTAGGTGTCCTGGTGTTAGAGGGTACACAATAGTCTATGTTCTTCTCAAATGGTTTGAATTTTTACTCATTTACCATTCAAAAGGTTTGAATTTTTACTATTGATGAATAGGCATAGGTATGCCACATATCGTTCTTTGCTTTATCTCAAATGGTATCTTTGTACATATTTTGAAAGTGCACTATGATGACAATCCATATCATTCGTTTAGGATAATTTCAATGCACTTAAAGATCCTCTTCAATAATTGATGAAGGGTTTTTCTTTTTTTTATCCATAATGCATTTTGTCAATGAATATGAATAAAAAATTGTAAATATGATTATGCTATCATGATTGAAAACTATATGAATAATGTTGCATTGATTCGTACCCAATACAAGGATGGTACCATCCTCCATTGAGTGGATGCTTTACAAATCATGGGTACCAATAATTCAATCCTTTACAACAACTCATTCATTTATATGACACCTAACTTTATTAAGTGGACGAGCAAACAAGAGAGAAATTAAATGGTACTTTAAAGGAGCTACCCTCTCCTTCGTAAATAGAAAAGGCCATTAGACCATATAATCAAAACGTTAGATGGATTCCTAGTTGTAGTGGATAACGCTCTTTTCGGTATTGAAAGAGGTGTTTAAGGGAGTGTAATTGATAGATGAGTTCATCAAGTGATAAATGCCATATTTGTAGCTCTAGTCCCTAAAGGGAATGCCTCTTGTTGTATGTTTTTTTCAAGTTAAGTTTGATTTGGGTTGATATGATGTAAAAGTTGATTTATTAGTAGTTTAACCATAAAAAGTGATCAAAGTTGTTGAGCGATTTAAGGAACATTTAATGTAAAGTTGATTTTAAAGATTACATTAGTGTTTTGGGTAGTAATTAATTTGAGTTTTATTTATATGCATGTGGTTGAATGAGAAAGGGTTTTCCATGATAGATAGTTATGTTGTATGAGGTTGGTCATTATCTTTCGTTAGAGTGAACAAGTTTAGTGTGCACAAATGTTGCAACTTTGGCTAGGAACATATATCGAAGTGTTTGTGTTGGGGCATATGGTCATGTAATGTAATTACCAGTTTATGAGATGGACATAAATGGATTTGGATTAAATTTTGTCATGTGATGTAATTACCAGTTTATGAGATGGACACGAATTTGGATTAAATTTTTCTCCTAGATCTTGGGTGCTCCACTTTAACTCTATTTCTTATGTGGATTTGTATGTGCTTCTATTATGTTTATGTCGAGGATTATAGTTACTTTTTATTGATATACACTAGATTAATTCTTTAGTTAGAGAAATGGGCATGGCTAATTATGTGGAGAATGCTAGTGAGTTAAGATGTGTTAGAAATTGTATTAATTTGTTATAGTTAGTGTTTAAGATTGTACATAGTTCTAGTTAAGTGTCACAGACTTAATGGTTATAAGCATGTCTAATATGTTTGCACTAAATAATCCCAACCTTTTGGGATGTGACATTTTAAGGGGAATTGTCTTCCAACTTAGTGGATAGGGTTTGAACAATGAATGATAAGTTTTCTCGGGGTTGGATTGTTTAGGTATAAGAGTGATGGGAAATCTTTATTACAAAAGGACATACTAATGTGAAATAAGAAAAATATAGTGGGTGAGAAAATTGATTGTGGATATGGATCAAACTATCATTGGATGGGTCTAGATTAGACAATAGACATAAATTCATATCAAGAAGTGTGTAGAGGACAAGGGGAAATTGGCATAGATATAGACAAGAATAATAGGTTTTGTCAAGGATAAGTGTCTCATGCAATTTTTTATCAGATGATCAATGGGACATCCAATAATAGGTATACAACGGAAAAAGATTAGAGAGGAAAGAAGATATGTGCAAAAGGAAAAGGATAAGTCCATTTGGTGGATGATGGATAGTGAAATCAAGGTTATTAGAGGATGTGTGTCCTCTCTTTCTAATTAGATACAAGACAATGATTTGGAATGGACAATAGTTTGGACAAATACTACAAGGAAAACACCACCTATCAAAGGTTTTTATGAAGGTTTTTAGTGTTACAAGATTAGGAAAAAATATCGAATAAACCTTTGTTATTGGTAGTAGGGGTTTTAACAAATATTCACTATAACTAAAATTTTGGGTGGTTATAGATTCTAGAAAAGGTTTTTTTGTTACTATGTTATATTGATAATATGAATTGGTGTGCTTATATTGATAATATGCATTGGTGTGACAATTTTGACACACACGAAGGCTCCAACAATATATAATACACATTGGTCTATATTTAGATATTTAAAGAACTAGTGTGCTTATGTTGATAATACACACCAGTGTCCCATATTTGATATGCACTAAGGATTAAAAAATATATAATATACACCAATGAGTACAATATATTCTTGAAGCCATGATAATAACCCTTGCTAGAAATACATAGCATTATTTGTGAATAAATTACTAATATATACTACTATCTCCCAACCATTCACATAAAAAGAGGGTCTTTCTGAGGCCTCGATGCTCCTTATGTCTAGTTCTAACCAATTGTAACACACCCAACCCCTTAAGTACCTTTTTAAGGGATGGGGCATCAAAATTTCGTTTTCCTCCATCATCTTGAATCCTCTTCTCAAGATCTCCATCACCTTTTGCTCGTCAAGATATTTCCAACCACCTTTTCCATGCTCAAATCTGAGCTCTAGATTGGAAGTTATGACCTTCCGAAGTTCTGCGAGCATCATTGGTCAAAGGCCACATAGCACCCATATGGATTCACCTCCTTCATACCATTCCACCTGGCATAGACTTTACCATGGTCGTCATCCCCTAGCAATGACATGGACGTTGAAGAGACGGTTACAAGGGATGGTCCCCACCCCTTCGCGTTCACCGAGCCTTTGGCCCTTCGTCCTTCCTATCCATGTCTGAATTATTCCCAGAGTTCCAAAGTCCCAAAATCCTACCACGTGGTTGCATCCTTCGACCCTTTCAACTCATCTGTTATACCACACCCAAACCATCTGAAACTCCGAAGCCCTGGAATCTTTCCACGTAGCTTCGACCTTTGTCCCTTTCGGAGCATACATCCTAACATCCTAAACCTCCCAAAGTTGCGAACTCCCGAACTCCCGAGGTCCTACCACGTAGCTCCAACCTTCGACCCTTTCTGGAACATATGTTCTAACACCTTAAGTCTCCTAGAGTTCCTAACTCCCGAACTCCCAGGGTCCCATTAGCCATTAGGTCAAGCAACCACGCACCAGGGGATGACACGTGATAGAGAACATAGATGACATGTGGCCCTATCAATGGGAGACACGCGTCACGTTCCAATTGGCATATAAGGTATATAAAAAACGTGAATCAAGGTGACATGTATCATGTCACACATGGGTCCACACCCTATGTGACATCAGTGCCACATCACTCTAGACTGACGGACTTCGGGAACCATCCCAATACATTTTGTTCTATAATCAAGATAGGTCCACATAGATCCCTAGATCTACGACCTCCGTTGCTTCACGATTTCGGTGTTCAGGGGTTCCACCCGTTTAACACTCCTTTTCCCCAAGAGTAGGTTAACGTCGGACTAACCACGATCTAGATCCAACGGATGGGAGAGATCCTGAAGCACCCTCGGATCGCTGGTCCCCGTTACTTTGTGAGTTCGACATTCGAAAGTTCTGACTTTTTAACGCCCTTTCTCTCCTAGATTAATAATTCGTCGGAGTGCTACACGCTATCCTTCCAATAGTTGATTGGAAGGTTGGGAGAGGTTCTTGAAGGACTCCCCAGATCAATGGTTCACAATTTTAGCTCAAAGGTCCCTAGGTTTCAGTGTTCGTCCACTCCTAGAGGGATGCCTGTCAACCTGGAACACGCTGGTAAGATGCGTGGCACCTACCTCGGGTTACCGACACCTCTTTAATATGTCACAAGGCCATCACACATGGCATCATCATTGCTCGACGCGTGGACCCCGACATGCTCTCAACACAATACACTCGTCCCCATTATCAAACGACCAAAAGGGGTCCCGAAGGATCCTTAGATCGACGACCCACATTACTTCAAGACTAAGGCATTCAGGGTTTTTGGTGTTATAAAACTTATGTTCTCCTGAAGTGGTCAATGTCAGACTGATCACGATGTAGATCCAACAGTTAGGGAAGATCCTGAATACACTAATATCTACGACTCGCGTTACTTCGCGTCCGAGGAGTGGATCGGGGTTTAGAAAGGGGATGAATCCTATGATGATGGGTATTTGACCACCAGCTTCCAGTCATCCATCAAGTTACCATTTTGATAGGTCACCTTCGATGCAATCTGGATGTTATGAGGATTCCAACATCTCAGTGCTCCGAACCCCCGAAGCCCCAAAACTCAGAAGGCTTAGCTCCCATCGGGCGTAGCGCTAGGTTACATGGTTCCATTCATATGAGGCTTTTGATGAGTTCTGAGGCCTACACCCTTAGATCTTAGCTAAACTTAGATTAAGTTCGTGGGCATGAGCCCGCAGTTACTTGGACGACTGGTTTGAAGGAAGCGCCTTCTATTCTCAGAACTCAAGTTCTAAAATAGGGAAAGGTAAATTGAGGGATCAACTAGACCCAAATGCTCTTGTGGAGTTTATCCCATCTCTTTAATTGTGAAATTGATACCTGGAAAATCCCTTTGAGAAATCTTCTAACCAGTACAGAGGCCAACGCTTTATGTCCCAAATTCTTTTAGAACCCCATTACTGATAGTTTTCCCTTTCTAGGTAAAAGTAGGTAGAAAACCATTGACATGGGATAATGGTCAAACTCTACCTCAAAATATTCAGTCGGTTAGACCGCCAGAGTCACAATTATCTAGCATCCAACAAGATAAAATAATATGCCATCATCCCTATATATCAAGGATGTATCTGTATAGAGAAAATACAAGCATTCAATCAGACATTTAAATTCATGTTTGCAGAGTCCATGGAATACTTATCTATTACAGTTGATAGTCGTCCAACTGACTGTGGGTTTTTTCCTCTCCACCCAACCATAGGCTCAGAGGAATTCATTCTTAGCGCTGCAGCCACCCCCGTGCAAAGCCATGATATCACTAGGGGAATTTTTTATTTTCTCAGAGATTCTTTCTCTATCACAGCCTCTATGAGGTTTATTAGATCCTCCCTCAGCATCAAGCTCATGACCTTCCGCTCAAGTCAGGTTTTATGGGTTTTCTCCAGTAACGAGAGCCACTTATTCTTTTCCTTTCTTAGTCATATCTTATCCATACTGCATGCCCTCTATGGGCATGGTCTCCTTCTTGTTTGTCTTCATGTGTATTCTTCCATGCCTTTTTCCTCCCTAGGAAGGTTCTGGACCTGTCCAGTTCCTTCTGTCAGAAGAAACTCAGGCCAGTCTGGGCCTGTAGGAAAACTCCACTCTATGGTACTTCGGGATGACAGTATAATGTCTCCTCGGCCAGAATCTCCATGCTTCCATTCATTGAGGTAGTTGATTTTTCAACCACCAGTCCTTCTTTCATTAATTGATTTTTTCTCGGGATGAGGATGAGGCTTATTATCTTAGAATGGAGAATTTGGGTCATTTTGACATAATGAAACCTCTCTATTATTTCCTCACTCTTTCCTATAGTGACATCATGGCCAATACTTCAAGGCTTCACCCCCACAGTCAGTCATTGCCAATCTAAACAATAATACATTTACATTTTTCACATGCCATAGCATGGTAATCATAATTAATGATGAATTACAAGCTGGGGGAAACGGGGGTGTTACAATGATCCATATTTAGGAGCGGAAAAAACTAATTAACAAACTAAATACAATAAACATAGAGATATGAAAAACAACACATATCCAGTGAACAATATCTTCTATTGAATAAATGAAATAGGATGAAACTGTAAAACTGCAGAGCTGAAACACTTGCTCGAATTGTGGTAGCTATCTCTGAGAAGAGATGTGGATGTTGCATGCATACGTTTGAGAAGAATGATTACAATGAGGCTCGAGAGGCATTTTTAATATTACTCATGAATGCCAAAACCCTAGACATCCAAAAACCTAACCCTAGGAGGTGAAACGCCAAAAGTCATGTGGGCCCCTATGGGTAAGTTGGTACCTCAACTTTCTGGGGTCGTAACTTTTTCATACAACCTTTGTTATAGGTGCGTGATAGCCAATTGGAAAGGTATTTTAGAGAAATACACGTTACATGATCAAACTCTGACTTAGTCTACAGTTTGACAGTGGTGAGCCAAAAAAACGTTGTTTAGGGCTCCAAAACGGCCCTGGAAGTATAACAAGATGTGCTGACATGAAAACATACAAAATAAGCCAATTGGATTAGCTGAGAGGCCACAAATATCCACCTGGAAGATGTGTAGGGATTCAGACATCCCCAGAAGTGTAGAACCCACAATTACAAAGAAGTACAAAAGAACGTGTTGAACTAAAAATTGACAAGAGGAGCTAGATGGAATAGGTGCGTGGCCACCAATATCTACCTAGATCAATCCTCCCCCCTTAGGAAGTAATGTTCTCCATTGCATTGATTTCCCCCATCAGGTGAGGAAACTTTTGCTAGATTTGACCTCGGGTGAGCCACTTTCCTTGGTGTAGGAGTTGCCCCACCTTGACAGCCCGATAAAGTTGGATCCTCTGCTGGCGAGTGCCCTTGACCTGCGTGTCATCTATCTGATTAGTGGATTCTTATTCCATGCAGTCAAGGTTGAGCTATGTTGGTATCAATTGTTCTATGATCTCTGAGGTGTCCAATAATGGTGGAAAATATGGCCGAAGGAGGTCCACATTGAACACTGGGTGCAAGCCAAGGAATGGTGGAGTGTTGAGCTCAAAATAATTGTTACCCACAACCTTGGTGATGGTGTAAGGCCCATAGCGAAGTGGGAAGAGCTTTCAATGGGGCCCTGTAATATGCTCCTTCTACAAGTGTAACCAGACCTTGTCTCCAACCTGAAACCGGTGTGGTACCCTATGTTGATCATGGTGCTACTTATACTTAGCATTGGCTTTCTGCAAAATCTCATGGACCTATTGGAAGATGTGTTGAATCCGCTCAATGAATTTGGTGGCTTTGTCGGTCTTAGACTGAACATGGGAAGATTCTATCTATGTGGTTTCTAGAGGTAGTGCAACATCAATGGGACCCAAGGGTTGGAATCCCAGTCCCACCTGAAATGGGATATGGTCGGTGAAGCTATGGAGAGCCCTATTGTAATTGTGTTGAACATAGGGGAGATTTTCATCCCATGTACATCGATGCTTAGAGTTGTACATGCACAGGATGTGCACAATCATTCGATTGACGACCTTTATTTGGCCATTTGTTTGGGGGTGGAAAGCGATGGATTTAGTGAACTTGGTGTCCAACAGTGACCAAAGACTCGACCAAAATGTGTTGAGGAACCTATTGTCCCGGTCGGAGGTGATGGTCTTTGGTATCCCAAAATGGAACCACACTCGTTTGAAGAAGAGCTTGGCAGTATCCGCCGCTGTGAGGTTCTTCTTGCATACTATGAGGATGTCCATCTTCGAAAACTGATCAACGACCACAAATACACAATCATTTCCTTGCTTGGTGGAAGGAAGGACTGAGATGTAATCCATTGAGATGGATTCCCAAGGATTATCAGGGGTAGGAAGAGGGGTGTATAAGCCTTTCTTCTTGATGTCTGTCTTAGAAATGACACAGGTTGTGCAAGATCTGATATACTTGCTAACGTCCTGTCAAAGTTTTGGCCAATAAAAATGTTTCTGGAGAACAACTACAGTTTTCTCCATGCCAAAATGTCCTACCACCTGACTGTAGTGGGATTCCCAAATAAGCTTTACACACTCGCTTGCAAGAACATAGAGATGGCCCATATGGCATAATAACCTGTCCTGAATGTTAAAATCGGTGAGACTCGCACCCGTACCCAAGAGTTGATAGGTGGTGGTGAAATCTAGATATTGCTGACAAAGTTGGGGCCACTCATATGCCTCATGTCCACAGGAATGGAGCACAGTGGTGAGTGCAGCCATGGGAGGTCGACTGAGGCAATCAACGACATGATTTGTGCTCCCTGTCTTATACTTGATGTTGAGATGGAACTACTGCAGGTAGGTGGACCAATTTTGATGGAAGTCGTTATGAAACTTCCCCTATGTCTGTATGAACTATAGATGCTTGTGATCAGTGTGGATGATCGTCTCCTTTCCCAAAATGTAATGTTTCCATTGATGACAAGATTGTATAATGGAATACATTTCCTTGTCATAGGTGGGGTATTTCCAGACAGTATCTGAGAGTGTCTCACTATGGTATGCCACATAATGATTGTGCTGAGTGAGAATTGTGCCTATAGCATAGTCAGATGCATCAACCTCAATATCGAACGGTTGTTGCAGATTAGGAAAGGAGAGTACTGGAGCTGAGCACAAGCGATGCTTCAAATAATCAAATGCTCATTGTTTTTCCTTCCCCCGCACAAAATTTTCCTTGCCACCACCCTTGGTCACGTGGCTGAGGGCCCATGCAATATGGGAGAATCACAACACGAATCGTCGGTAGAAATTGGCCAGTCCCAAGAAGATTTGAAACTCGGTTAGTGTGGTTGGGGTTGGCTAGTCATGTATGACTTGGATCTTAGCGGGATTGACATGTACCCCATGCTCATCAACAATGTAGCCCAAGTATTGGACCCTGTTCGTGCCAAAGTAACGTTTTTCCAAGTTGGCATATAGCTTGTGTTGTCGTAGAGTGCTCAAAACCTGTTGAATATGCCGCATGTGCTCCTCCCAAGTTCTGTTGAAGATGAGAATGTCAGTCAAATATACCACCACAAAAGAGTTGGTGAAGGGTCTCAATACATCATCCATCAACCTCATGAAATTGGCTGGTGCATTTGTTAGGCTAAAGGGCATGACCAACAATTCGAAGAGACCTTCTTTAGATTTGACAGTTGTCTTCAAGACATCAGTTTGTTCGATGGGAACGTGGTGGTAGCTAGACTTTAGGTCAATATTGTTGAAGAAATTTCCCCCCTTGAGTTGGTCAATAAGGTCATCAATCTTGGGAATTGGGTACCAGTTTGTTACTGTGATTTTGTTTAATACTATGTAATAAATGCAGATTTTCCAGGTCCTTTCCCTCTTCCGCACCAGTACAATCAGGCTTCCGCAAGGGGAGGAGTTTGGTTTGATGTGCCCCTTTTGAAGAAGCTCTTGGATCTGATGCTTGATTTTTTCATTTTCCATTAGCGAGTGACGATAGACTGGTCCATTAGGCGTAGGTGCACCAAGGGTTAGATCAATTGGATGCTTGACTTGGTAGTGCTTCGGTGCCCTGGTGGGTGAGGATAAGATGTATCTGTACTCTTCCATGATCCCGTCCACTTGCTTCTGCTGCAAAGAGAGGCTCTTTGTAGAGGTCATGGATGTGGTGGTGACCTTCTTCTTACTATGAGCATGAATCACAAAGAAGACAAACTTTTCGGTTTGTGAAATGACCTTACTACATTGCTTAGAAGATATTAAAGAAACAACGGTAGGCAGTGCTACCTCTAGTATCCTGTACAATTGTCTACCCAAAGTAATAATAAAAATGTGGGGTCTAGACTCATACACAACATGACGCTTCCACAAATATGGTTTTCCTAAAATAACATCACAAAATTCAAGGGGAGAAATATCACAGAGTGCCTCATCTTTGAAGGGATTGATGTCGTAGGGTAGACGAAACTATTGATTGACACATAGATCACTTCCTTGGTGAAGCCAACTGATGGTGTAGGCTTGCGGGTGTGGTGTCGTTAGCAGGTCCAACTGCTTGATGAACTCTGTTGAGATCAGGTTCTTCTGACTGCCACTATCGACAATGACATGAAGTGGAGCCCCCTTTACCCACATCTATGAGTGAAAGAGGCGTTCCCCTTACTTTGGTTCTCTTGGTTGGAATTTGGTGGTAGCGACAATGGCACTGGGTTCAACATCGATAATCTACTTCCCTCCTATATTTTATTTAGAACCATAATCAACCTCTAACTCAAAGTCCTTCAGCTCGTCCACGAGTGACTTCTTGGAGTGACATTCTTCAGTGTTGTGCCAAGGGATTTTATGGTATTCACACCATTTTCCCGTGTCCTTCTTCATCTTCTCATTGCCCTTCTTGTGTTGTAGCTTGGACTGGTTGTCCTGAGAGTGACCATCTTTTCTCTGTCCCTTACTGTGTGGGTTGGAGCTGCCTTTTCCCTGCTTTGGTTGTGAGGAGTTTGCAGATCCAAAATCTTGCCTCTTCTGCTTAAATTCCTGCTCGACCTTGATAGCATATCTATAAGCTGTACCCAATGAGGCGATGTCTAGAAAATACATTTATGTTTTATGTATCTATGAAAACATTCGCGGTATTTGAGCATCAGATGTTTCTCATAGTCTTTGATACCCAACTTGGTGCGCAGGGTATGGAAAATATTGGTGAAATCTGGTACTATTTTGTCCCTTTATTGACGCAGGGTGGTCCATCTAGTGTACTGGTCCTCATAGCTTCCAACAGGGTAGTACTGTTCTTTAATGACATCCCGGAAGGAATCCCATGTAGGGGAAAGCACAAATATTTCAGATTCCTCTATGGCCCTTTGCTCATAGTAAGTGTCCCACCAATCCTTAACATGGGGGACAACCTTGAGGAGTGCAAAAGTGATATTTTCCCTTTCAGAAAAATTATGGACCGAAAAATACCCTTTGAGCAGATTCAACCATTTATCTACAACATCCGCATCTATTATTCCTTCAAATAATGGAATATCAAAATTTACCTGTACCTTGAAGGGGGTTGCATGTCCACTTGATGAACATGCTTCTCCCATGGGTAGCCGTTGAAGGATCTGCGCAAACTTTTCCATCATTTCATTCCTTTGTCGCACATGGGATTCCTCAAGCAACATTTTAAAAGGATCTCCTGCCCCATCATATTTCTTTTCGTATCCCATGGGTTTTTGTCGAGCTCGACACAACCATTATTGCAACGACTCGATCGGTTCGAGTCCCAACTTCTTGTACCCATATCTTGTTGGGGATATGCATGGAGAAAAATAAATGAAGAGAAGACCGCTTTGATACCACTGATCCAGATTTACGAGAGGAATGAACTAATTAACAGACTAAATGAAATAAACACAGAGATATGAAGAACAAAATAGATATCCAGTGAACAATATCTTCTATTGGATAAATGAAATAGGTTGAAACTTTAAAACTGCAGAACTGAAACACTTGCTTGAATGGTGGTAGCTATCTCTGAGAAGAGATGTGGCTGCTACATGCATCTGTTTGAGAATAATGATTACATTGAGGCTCCAAAGGCCTTTTTAATATTACTCATGAATTCTGAAACCCTAGACATCCAAAAACCTAACCCTAGGAGGTGAAATGCCAAAATTCATGTGGGCCCCTATGGGTAAGTTGGTACCTCAACTTCTTGGGGTCATAAATTTTGCATATGACCTCTGTTTTAGGTGTGTGATAGCCCGCTGGAAAGGTATTTTAGAGAGCTACACATTATGTCATCATACTTTGATTATCTCTATAATTTGATTGTGGTGAGCCAAAAAAACACTGTTTAGGGCTCCAAAATGACCCTGGAAGTACAACAAGATGTGCTGACATGAAAACATGCAAAATAATCTAGTTGGATTAGGTGAGAGGCCACCAATATCCAACTGGAATATGTGTAGGGCTCCAAACAACCCCAAAAGTGTAGAACCCACAATTACAAAGAAGTAAAGAAGAACATGTTGAACTAAAAACTGACAAGAGGAGCTAGTTGGAATAGGTGGGTGACCACCAATATTCACCTGGATCATACAATCCCCTCCCTCTTAAAAGGAACACCATACTTGATGTTATTTCTCAGTAACACCTGTCATGCCTTTGTCATTCAACTGCTTCAGAAATCTTGATCCTCTTCCTTGGTCAGGTCCTTTCCAGACTCTTGGCCTTTGTCACCTTCCTTCAATAATCTTGGACAACAAGCATATTAATCATAATTTCATGCGGAATTTTTTTATCGTTGTGAAAAATTCAAGAGGAAAATTTCATAATCTAGCCCAATACTTATATGTGAAGTTCATGGATTTGCATCCATATGGTTGTCTTGCTATCTTGGCTCACTATTTTTCCTAGACATTATATTTTCAACACTATGCATACTAATAGTCCAAGTCATTTTCATCTATTCAAGGATACAGAGAAAAAGGAAATATCATTATTTACCTATGCATCCTATCAACATACCGATTTTCCAAAATGTAACTCAAATATCAGTTGACTTTAATCAATGTGCCAATCTTCATGGCCACACCCATACCCACTGTACCCTTCCATTTGGGTTCAATTTTTCCATACTTATGACAAGCACCTTGCCATGGTGTGTTGGAGCTCAACCAATCTTTTCACCATAGGTTTAATCATTCTCATTCACTCTTATAGCAGGACTATGATACCTGCTACAGGCGGATCATGATCCCAAATCAACACATATGAAGCTAAAATATTCTCTTGAATGCACACAAGCATTCTTCCTTCATTAGTAACTAGGGTGCCAATCACTCATGGCCACCCAAAATTCTCTTTTCCTTAACACCTCTACAATTCAAGTAGATTATTGGAAGGTCCTCCTTCCTTAATGGGAAATCCATTGTCTTCCCTCTTATGCAAACATGTATTTCCTCAATGCATTCCATGCAATGTGGTAGCTATGAGAACCTTTATTCCAAATCTCCCTAGATTGGTCATTGTACCCATGGTGATCCTTACTCATGCATTTTCTTGAAAATATTATAAGTCATCCTTGACCGACATAGAATTCCTCTCTTTATTGTTTAGATTATTCTTTCTTGAATCTTACCCCTCTTGGGTAGCAATGGCATACGACAACCACTCAAAAATTATTTGCATATCTTTAAGATAATGAAATGTTTTTAGAAGGGATTCTTACCAAATTCCATCATACCTTATGCAACATAGGTATGACCATTTTTATACCTTCTCTGGATGCTAGCACCCTCTCTGATATTACTTCATTAGTGGTGCTTTATGGGGATTTTTAAATTCCCTTCAACAATATTTTAACAACAACCTTCTCATAGTCGTCCTCTGCTTGAGGTTGTCATTCATTGGAAAATGTCTTTCTCAATAGCTCCAATATTCTTTCTACACGTGACATACATCACAACTATATTAGTCATCATGTAAAATCAAAATTATTGTATCATATCATTCAAATCAATAAAACATTTCCAGATATTCCCCAACATATATCTATGCACTCTACCACATTACTCCTTAATGTGTTAGCTAGTGCAGTCCCAATTTTTTTTTTTTTTTTGTATTCCATGATCATACAACCATCAACATCCTTATGCCAAATCACTTACCTGCATTAGTAAATCAGTTTCTCGTACCAGAGAAATACAATAAACAACAAGGAACGGGTCAAGGAACTCTTCACTCATCCACTCCTTCCACACAGTCCTGGAATTTCAGTCCTACTGAGTTATTTTCCAAGGACTCACCTCTTTTACTTATCACGACTTAACCAAGCCCACTCATTCAAACTTACATATTTATTTATTTTCCTTTTTCCAGCTGTACTTGTCTCCACAACTGCTCTTCTAAGGCTTACAACCCTGTTAAACAATTTAGAGTTTTTAGGGTGAGAACAATATTCCCCCTTTTTCTCCTTATTTTCTTATGCAATCTACTCCATGCTGGGATCTTCCTGCACCTTTCCTTGAGAAGCCTTGGTTAGGCTTGCCCTAACCTATTGGATACATCAACATGCTCCAATATCATACTTTTTATTCATAATTAATCACGAACCTGTTCATTTTGCACATTATCATTCAATTATCAGAATGACCATCATTCATTTGTTAGTCTTCCACTCATACATTTTGTTTTGGAATGTAATCCAGGATTCTTATATATACATATGATTTTAGCCCACTGCTCAATTCTCAACAGTGATTAAGGTGGTGACTATGTTCTCCTGACAAAGTCTTCACACAGTTCCTCCACAAGGAACTCCTTTAGCATGCAACTTCTTTATTTTATATCATTCACTATCTGTGATGGCCTCAACCTTGAGTTAGCTTCATATGTTTACCAAATATTTCCATAAGGAATATAAACATGCATATTTCTTATGCATCTCGATTATTTATCCACACCTATTCCTTGTTTTGTTAACTTACAGCCATGATGTACTTAACCATATGCATAATCATAAGCCTATGTGTAGCTACCATATGTATATTTCACAACTCACATGCAGCTTTACTTTAAAATCATTCAAGTCATGATTGTTCACAATCATTCTCATACGATCCTCAAAGGCCTAATCATTTTGCCTCTTATCTTGATAACATAACATCCTTGCTCATTTACTCTTACATCATACATGTGCATCACTTGTACATTTGATATCATTCACTCATATCTATTTGGTATTAATATCATTATTCATATCAATAAACCTCACAATGCGTTAAATCCTTGCACTCAAGCATATACAAACATAGCCAAACATTCATCATGCAAGCTCATTGCTTCTACATTTTCCATGTAATTCATACACATGGACATATCAAACTTCCAAGTCCTTCTCTCAAGGATCTTCCAATCATTCCTATGATAAGTCTCATAGAGATACTCATCACTGATTTTCTCTCTCTACTAAGAGCTTCCAATCATTCACATGATATCCATATTATCCACATGGAATTTTAATCAGACATAGTCAAAACTATGTTCCCCCTTCTACATGACAACAACCAATAAGAAGGAATTTTTTCCTCAACTAGTATAAAGTTATTCAACAACCCAGAAATTCCATCTAGGCAATTCCAACAATGCCCAAGGAAACAACACAACTTATCAAGCTTCTAACTGGTCTTGATCAATAGACCTTTCGATCAAGGGAATCCTTTTCTAGATTCCCTCTCACTACTACTTGAGCATACCAAGCCATACCTTATATGGATACCATCCACTTTTGGATGTCATCCTGACCCATTGGTCATCTAGAAGTGGCCCAACACTTCCTCTACCTCATTCAGGATCAACATTTCATTAATCCTTCTACCTTATTCTCATAAGGCACTATGTACTCAACACCATCAAATTTTTACTTATGCCACCATAGTCAGATCATCACTAACCATATGATCTATGACATCACCATCTTTTACATTCAATGATAGACTATAATAAGTATATATGCATGTCATATGCATTCTCTATCTTTGCGATATGAATTTCAACATATCTTCGTGCACCAAGAATTAAACCCCTCAGCATAGGCCCACTTTTGTAGGACTGGCTATCATTTCTCGAAAGAAATGATAGGCTTCTTCTACCGCAATCTATCATGATTCAAATTCGTTGCGTAAAATCCCAACTGAATTTTTATTTGCACCCTTCTCAAGGAATTTATGTAGATAAATTTTGTACAGAAGTAATACTTTTTGGCATGTTTACAGGAAGAGTTTCCTTGTCATTGATGGAAAGAACAACAACGACTATGGTATGTTTACAGGAAAGAAAATAAACAATGAGGAAAGCAGCGATGATGGAAAACAGGGAAAGAATAATTTCAGGAGAAGAAGTGAACAATATGCAATCAAAGCTCAGGAGGAATAGCATTGAGTTGCATGCAGAGAGAAAGTGTGTTCCAGGGCCGAGGTTAATTCCATTACCAAATCTCAGGAGATATAACGTTCTCAAAAATGCAGATGAGACCCAAAGTCAACAGGACTCGCAGAACCTTTGACACTTAGAAATTATTCCAAGTCGATGTGCAAGCTCAGGAGGAGGAGCGATAGTGGCCGTTGGATCCCCAATCCCGAATACCTGATGTCTATTAGATAAAATTGCAGTGAGAAGAGGAAGTGTAGAGGAGAAGTACAGATATGATCCATTGGAACTGAGTGTCGAGGACCAACAACTGTCGGATCCAGTATAAATGCGAAGAGGATAATGGCCAAGAGCCATTCTCCAACTTCGCGAAATGTGAAGTCCCAATAATATCTAGACCATTAGATCACTGAGGATTGTGGGTCATTGATCTAGAGTATTTCGGATATCAGGAGTTGGAAGAGTCAGGGTTGGCTCACGTTCAAACACCCGACACACAAGGTCATGATTTGATCACAGCCGTCGATCAAAGGGAGAGCATGGACCATTGATCTGGCACGACAAAGAATGAAGTCTGAGTTCTCGAAGAAGATATCTCGACCGTTGGATCAAGGAATAATCTAAGCCGTCAGATCAGTTTGAGTGGAAAGATAGGATGAACAAGGAAAATGTTTGAGAATTCGATTATGCGAATTCCTGTCAGCCGTCAGATCACTTTCAAGTGGAAGGATAGGATAAGCTAGAAGAGCTGGAACACTGATAGATCAAGCTATAGATATAAGATCCTGATCGACGAACAACATTTAGTTCAGGTTTAAATATACGAGGAGGTTACGCTACGAAAAGTTTGAGATTGGAAAAACCCGAAGCTTGGAAATCCGAAATGAATCAGGACCATCGGATTTGGAGGAAATACAAGGACTGTTGGATCAATGCTATTGGTCAACAGACCACATCAGAAGACCACATCAACAGATCACTTCAGTAGTCTACGACAACAAGGACACATGGAACAGTTGAAGAACGACAAGTGTCAAGTTGATTCGACATTTCAGGTACTTGCAAATCACAAATACAAGTGACACATGGCAACTACTAGTGTTATGACACACCATCAAGTGATGTCACTCTGGGAGTTTTACTTCGGGAGATTTTCCACCAACACTTTACCAAATTTCTGAAGTCCTGAAGTGGTTTGGGGTTGTCCATCGTCGAGGAGGACAGGTGGCGCGATATCCACAACTTCAGAAGCTTTGTGGATAGGGAGAATGTGAAAATCATCGAAGACAAATCTAGACCGTTGATCGTCAAGGGGAATATGCGTCAGCTAATCTGAGATTTCATAGAAATCTCACTTAAGGATTTCCAATTGAGACTTGATAATTTCGAACCCTGAATACCCGAAAAGATCATGACCGTTGATCCGAAATGGACACGCGTTAGTAGATTGTTAGCTCTGGGGGAAAAGCAAAGGAAGGTTGAAAGGTTGGAAAGTTGAGATTCCCAATCCAAGAATACCTGAAGGGATTGTGACCGTCGATCCAAAAGGGACATGCATTGTTATATCATGGACTCTGGGTGAAATGCTCTGGGAGCAAGCGAAGTTTGAGAATCAAAACTTCTGAATCCTGAAAGGCAAAATCAATCTCTTCTGTTAGTTTGGAGGGCCACATGTCACCTGATCGTTGAAGTCTAAGGATCGCACGTGGAAAAAAGGAAAGAAGGAAAAGGTGTCGATTGAAGAGGACATATGTCAACAGATCTTCCATTCAGGAAGATATCCAGTCAGCAGCAACAAGGTTTGAGATCTGAAACTCCGAGAGCCCAGATCACAAAGTAAATCTCAGTCGTTGATGTAGTAAGGTAAGATCTGGTCTATAGACTTGAGAGGAAATATCTCAACTGTCCATTCAGGAGCACCGTCAATATCGTGAGATCGATGGTCGTGCTCCATTGCGGGGCTAGAACATGCTCATGTCTTAATTTTTCATGAGTGGGCGACAATTGAAGCCATGGTTTAGGAGAAAGGGAGCATGGAGGCGCGTAGTAAAATTACGGGGCGAAAAGAGGGTTTCCCTCAAACTACCTATGGACGCACCCACAATCGTGTGGTGACATGAAGCTTGTAGCCCAAGGTCATATCGTGAAACAGAGCCAATGCTCACTAGAAAGAAATCGGGAAGCACCTTTTGAATAGGTGTTTGGTCACCACCGATGGTCATGTGAAAGGAAGGGGCTTAGCAAGAAAATCTAGCGTCTGCTGTGAATTTTTTCTCAAGAAGGGAAAATGCACCAAAGGAATGAGCACACAAAATTTCTCTCAGTAAATGCCAAAAAGGATTGATTGTAACTTCCATAAACAGATTGATTGTATCTGCCAGAGAATTCGACAAGCTTGAGTCTGATCGCCAGAGAGGATGAAGAGTTGAGTGTATTCCCTAGCAGAGGACTTGGCATGATAAATATGCACAGAACAGAGAAGAGATGGTTTCTTTTGTTGACTGTGATTCATGTGAATATAAGTAGGTTGTGTGCAACAGCTGAAATGCACAGAAGAGGTATACCGCATAGAATGGACATAGCACATAGAATGGACATGGCACATAGAGAATAAAAGGAAGAAGAACAGAAAGCGCAAGAGATGCGTACAGGAAGACACTGATGCAGGTAGAGAAGAGAAGTGTAGTAGGGTGGTAGGGAAGTGCTAGGGAGGACTGTTGTCCTCAGAGTTTCAAGTGGGTGCTTGAACACAGGGAGTTGTATCTTCCATCTGGTTGCAACCAGAAAAACCAGGGTGGCAGGGTGGTGCAAGCTAGAACTATTGTTCTTTATTATATAGGTTGGTTCTTGTGTAACTGGAAGTTGGTGCTTCCATCCAGTTGGTGCTGGAACGCTCAGGGAGTTGGTGCTTCCTTCTAGTGGGTTCTAGATAAATGAGGGAGTTGGTGCTTCCTTCTAGTGGGTTCTAGAGAAACTAGAGAGTTGGTGCTCTCAGCAAGTTGCAACTTGTAAAACAAAGGTTGTAGCCTCAAGAGGAGTTGGATCTCCCAAGAATGATAATGTATAGAAAATAAAGATTACTTCTCATATCAAGAAGAAGAGGTTTTTCCCTTTATGGGTTTCCTCAGAAAATATCTGTCTCTGTATGTTTCATGTATGTGATTGATGTTGAGTATTCTATTTCTTACCTCCTTGCATTATTGTGATCGTCATTGAGTGTTCTGTAAAGTGTTTAAAATGGGCATAATTGTTTAATCAAAGTAACAATTGATTCACCCCCCCCCTTCTCAATTGTCCAACAATTGGTATCAGAGTTGGTTCCTTTTATCTAAGGGTAGATCCTAGAGTTTAAACATGACTAGCCATGAAGGAACCTCAACCAATAAGGCCCCCTATTAAATGGAACAAAATTTTCCTTCTAGAAAGTTAGGATGAGAACTTACATAATGGCTTTAGGTGTAGACGTCTGGGATGTGGTAGAGACTGGTTATGTAAAGCCAGTTGTACTAGCTAATAAGGATGGCAAGCTAGAATTCAACTTCAATGCTAAGGCTATGAATGTTATTATGAGTAGGGATGATTTTAAGGATGGAAATTTATTTTAAAATGTAGAAAACTTGGCGAAGCCTACTAATCCTTCATATGCCAACTATAAATGTTTGGCGATATTTTTGTAAAAATATTCAAATTTCTAAGGATTTTATATAGTTTTTAT
>ML808115.1:192937-204217 GCA_009831015.1 Picea engelmannii | reverse complement strand
AGTCATTGATCTGTGTGCTTTCCTTTCGACCGCAGATCTGTGCGCATTCTTTAACACACATTCCGGACCCCCCCCCCAAAATCCAATACAGACTGTATATATAAGCGCCAAAACTTGGGTCGTCCAGATGCGCGCATGCATTATCAGCAATTCTGAACCCCTCCCCCTCTGTTAAATATAGAATGGTCGGGTGGGTCCGGAAAGATTTGTCCACCGTAGATCTGGGCACGATCATTTGGACCATTGATATATGAGCGGTGCATAAATGTGGGTGCGAAAAGTATATGCGCTCTAAAAAACTTAGGATAAGAGCATATCGTGGTTTTTTCCCACACTTTTACATGTTTACATCACCAAGGGGTTATACAAAAAACATTTTAATACCAAGACATGGTCCAACATTGATCATCGAGCTGGTTTTATTGAAATAAAGCAAACTACCCTATGTTCCAACCTAACTTCCTATGACAATTAGCCCAGATTAAACTGTTGGGCTAAGAACTTACTCTATCCTAGGGCTACCTGACCAATATTAAACAGTCTAGCCAGATTTATTCACTAACTAACCTAGGTCACTTGGCTAAGATTAAACACTTTAGCCGAGCTTATTCACTATTCCTATCAACATCAATTTAAAAGAACTTGGCCATGCTTGAAAGGTATGGACCAAGTCACTGTTATTGCATGGGGCTCTTATTGAAATTCTTTTATGCCCTCTTTTCTTTTTCTTTCTTTTCTTTTTTCTTTTTCTTTTTCTTTTTTTGTCAAATTATTTGCAGAATGAAAAATCATTTGACAAACAAAAAACACTAGAGATATAACATTCCAGTCACCAGTTGATCCTATAAATTATAAGGTGATAACAGCGGCTCCACCTGGGGATGGTACTCTCCTTGTGAAGTGCCAAGAATCCTGATTCCTGATGTTCTGAAACTTCTTCCCTAGTCACCTTTGTTGCTTGATTGGTTTTATTTTCGAAAAATGGAAAAACAGTGGTCAGCGGCTTAGGGCCTTCTCTTCGGGATTCAACCAACTGACCAAAGTTATTCACTCAGAAACTTGCAAGCAGAATAAAAATGGTTTGTACAATGGAAAGTGTGACTTCAGGTCACTACTGAGGCGATGAATAATGCTTCAACATTCTGCCATTTACAGGTCCTCTTGGCAAATCTGTCCCATCACTGTTGTTTAGCAAGAAAGCGTTATTCCCTCTAAATTCTTGAATCATGTATGGTCCCTTCCATAGACTATCGAATTTTCCATGCTTTCCTTTGTCTTCATTTCAGGAATATCATCTCAACACCAAATCTCCTAGCTCGAAATCATCTTCCTTGGTTCTTTTGTCAAAAATCTTCTTAATGCTTTCTTGGACTACCTGGGTCTTGTTGTATACTTCTTCTCTGGACTGCTACAAATGGATCATCTGGTTGATCCTTCTTTGGGAGTCGTTTGGTTCGTCTTGCATGTCTTGCAGCAATTTCATGACAGGGACTCCTACGGAAGTGGGAAAGACTGCTTCCATGCCATAGACTAGCTGATATGGTGACATGCTGATTGGCGTCTTGGTGGTCAGTCTGTCGGCCCATAGTGCGAAAACCAACTTGTTATGCCATGACTTCTTGTTTTCCTACAAATTTTTCTTGATAATGTTTACTAGGGTTTTATTTGATGATTCTTCCAGCCCATTTCCCTGAGGGTAGTAAGCTATGGAATGACCCAAACCAATATGATACTGGTTGCATAAATCTATGAGTTTCTTAGATCGAAAAGCAGCTGCATTGTCAGTTATAATCTTTCTAGGACATCCAAAGTGAGACAAGATATTATTTTCAAGAAACTTAATAATGACAGAATCAGTGGCTTGCCTACTTGGTACTGCATCGATCCATTTTGTAAAATAATCCATGGTAGTAAGAATCCACCTGTGTTGTCCCGAAGAAGGAGGATGTATTTCCCCGATGAAGTCTAATCCCCATTGCTGGAAAGGGGCCTCAACGAAGATTGGTTTCAGGGGTAGGGGAAGAAGTTTCCTTTTGCTTTCGAACAACTGACATTGATGACATGAAGTCACTTTATGATGCACATCAATGAACAAAGTTGGGCAATATAATCCAGTTTAGATGACCACCACAGTCTAATCTAATCTTTGGTGAAGTCAAGACTGATCAGGACTGGAGCCTGTGTGAGTGCGCGTTTGACTTGTTCAAAAGAATGCCTGGACTCGATGTCCCATTTTATTTTTGTGTCCTTTTTTAACATGTTTGTGATGTTTCTGAGAAGCTCAGCCAGGTTGGGTATGAATCTTCGCAGAAAGTTTATTTTTTCAATAAAAGACGGTAACTCTTTGATGTTTCTTAGGTGTTCTAATTTCTGAATGGCCTCGATTCTGCTGGGGTCTATTTTAATTCCGTCCTTAGAGATTATGTGCCCTAGCAGTTTACCTTCCTCTAATCCGAAAAGGCTCTTCTTAGGATTTAAAGAAATCCCAAATTTCCTGCATTTCTCAAAAACTCATCTGAGATGTCGTAAGTGCTCGTCATCAGATTGGGAAAACACAGTTACGTCGTCCAGATAGATGACAATAAATTTGTCGAGTTCTTCCACAAAAGTGATGTCCATCGCCCTCTGGAAAGTGGCCCCGGCGTTCATCAACCTGAAAGGCATTTTCACATACATGAAAGAACCCCATGGTGTTGTGAAAGCGGTTTTGTCTTGGTCATCTGGGTGAATGAGAACCTGATTATAACTCGAGAACCCATCCAGTAAAGAGATTAGACTGGATCCGACTACCCTTTGTAATATGTGGTCCATTTTTGGCAATGGGTAATTGTCCTTTAGAGAGACCTTATTTAGATTTTGGAAATCGATGCAAAGCCTGATTTCTCCGGATTTCTTTCGTGTTGGGACCAAATTTGAAACCCATTTGGAAAACCGTAACGGGACTATGATTTTAGCATCGTACATTTTTTTGATTTCTTTTTCTATCAGGGGAAGTAGCTTGGGATTGATTCTCCTAAGTTTCTGTCTGAAATGTTTTTGATCTTCTTTTATTAGAATCCTATGTTGTATGATGTTGGTGTCATAAGCCTTCAAGTCCTCATAACCCCAAGCAAAAATGTCTGAATATTCCTTGAAAAGCTCAATGTATTTGAGTTGTTGCTCAAGGGGTAAATATTTGGAAAGTTTCACCATCCTGGGTTTCTCTTCTGTCCCTATATTACAATCTTCTACTTCTTGACCACTGGCTTCAATTTTCGGTTTTTTAGCTACATCATTAAAATCAAATAAATCCTCAAAAGGAACTAAACCCCTAGGTAAAACATTACTTTTCAAATGCAAAATATTAGCTTCTATCTCATCATCACCTAACTCTCCTGAATCTATATTATTTACACTATCATTTCTAAAATCAAGTCTTTTTACATTTTCATCTTCATTTTCTAAGTCTATGTTTGTACACTCGAAATCATTTTTACATTGCAGAAAATCTTCAATTTGATCATCATTACCAAATACCTGCCAATACCTGATGTTGTCTGGAACAGTTGGTCTGCATTTCACCTCCACTATGTATGGGTGAGTGGAACGAAAAGGTATCTTGCATGTGGTTGTTGACATGGCTAACCCGTCTGCCAAAATATTCTGTCCCCTAGGCATCACCTGCAAATCAACTTCAGTGAAACATTTAAGGGAATCTAGAACAACGTTCCTATAAGATCTAAGACGGGGGTGTTTTGCTACATACTCACCTTTAATTTGCTTGATTATTAATTCGGAATCACCTCTTACCATAATTTGTTTGGCACCAACCTTCTTTAGAAATTTCAGACCGAGCTTCAAGGCTTCACACTCGACAATATTGTTAGTGCATTGAAAATTTAATTTGTAAGAATGGTTTTCCGAATACCTGGATCTGTGATTGTGCAACCAAACTCCTGCTCTAGCTCTTTCTTTGCTTACAGCTCCATCAAAGTCCATCCTCCAGAATTTCGTTGGCAATTCTTTAGTTATCACATTTTTCTTTCTTTATGCCTCAACAATTTCTTGGCCTTCGTTCGGACCAGATGTATCTTCTTCCAGCTAAATGATTTGTTCTCACATATCACCATCATTGTATAGGATGAAGGAGTCTAGGTCAAAATGTGCAGAGTACAAAGGATAGTTATGTGGTTTTTCTTGGCTGCTAACCGTGTACTTCATCAGTGTTTCTCTGTATAGTCTTCTCTATTGACCAAAAACTGGGACAATGGCATACGACATATCCAACTGCAAAGTACCTTTCAACTTGGCCCTCCAAGACCGGGACAACAACATACCACACTTCAGGGGAATGTCTGCAACCACAACATCCATGACCATGCTCTTTGCGGGAATCTGAACCAGTGTGATACACAGATCCTTGATCAAACCAATACATCTAACTTTACTGGAGTCGAACGAGTGTAAGTCCTTGTAAGGTCTGGTAACCTCAAGTCCCAGTTTTTCCATCACTGCTTCAGGCATCAAATTATGGGAAGCACCTGAATCTAACATAGCATTATGCAGAATCAGGTCATGTATATTAAGACTAATGTAAAAAGGAGCAACAACACCATTGTCGGTCGGACCATCCACTTTTGGTCTGAACAAGAGTTCAGGTTGATCATATGTAAGGTTCACAGTATCTGAATGATTCGTTGATCCAACAGTTAAGGCCTTCGTGCCTATATTAGGTTCAATGGTTAGCGCTTTAATCACTTGTGAATGGTAAGCGTCTTTGCTCAACAACTCGGAAAGGGGAATGGGAATTTTTACTTTGGCCAATTCCCCTTCAAGGCTAAAAGGTGTAGGTGCTTTTCTTTGGCTCAGCAATTCTGATTTGTCCACCACGATATTATGGCCAGAAGTATTTGGTGGGTTAATTGACGAAACCTCAGACTACGATGATCTTTTCAGAATAGTAAGGCTTCTTTTTGCTGGAACTTCAGCATTACCCTTCTCAGGGCTCTTCTCGACAGAAGGGTTAGGGGATTTTTGGGTTTTGATTGTCTTCTTTGTTTCGATCACCTTTTTTGGAGAAATTTTGTTTGTCTTTTTACTTCGCAGATTGTACTACCGCTGTACCTCCAAAATAGCATTTTCAAATGCCTATTGTTTGGTGTCTTCAACTTCTTCACTTACCTTTGTTTGATTGAGAAGAAAAAGTTCTTGCTCTTCCTGGGTAAGGAAAATAACTTCGTTATCGTGAATTCCCATGAGGTTTATGTGAGTATCCTCTAGTTCTTCAATTACTTCCTCTCCCTCATCGGCATAATTTTCTTGTAGGGGAGGTCTGATCTGTTGATCAGGATGTCTTTGTTCCCTTTGATCCCTAGGATCTCTCTGCCTAATTTGAGGAGGGTTTCTTTTGAAGTTAGGATTCCGAACTTGAGGGGCTGGTGGGTTTTCTCTAGGAGGGTTTCTCTCGGACACCGTAAGTCTCTCCATCATTCTTTCCATTGCTATGGCCAAGGAATCCAATTTGGAATCAGAGGTTGATGTGGAAGGTTCCTCTTTAATTGTGACTCTCCTCTCTATCCTCTGTCGTGCCCTTTTTGCCAACAAGTTGGCCTCCACACTTATTGCACTTTTCTGCATGTCCTCCAGGGTGGTAGAGTTTCTTTCCCTTAATTGATATGACATATCGGCGTCAAAACCATCAGGGAATTTTATCAATGCTAAACCTTGTGGAAGTTTAATATCGGCTGGAATTGCATTGTATAGGTTATTGAAACGGGTGCAGTAATCTTGTACTGTCTCACCTTGATTTCTTCTGATGTTTTCGTATTCTGACAAGATTTGGAGAGGGTTTTTATTTACTTCTCATCTGTCTAGAAAACTCCGTTGGAATGCAGTAAGGTCAAGGATTGAGGCGGCACGTAAACCTTTATGCCATTTCTTAACATCACCCGTCAAACTCTAGGAAAACAATCTCATTTGAACGTCAGCCTCGTCTACTTCTTGTAGATCAAAATAATCATTCATTTTATCAACATGTTGTTGTGTGCTCAAGGGTCCTGTTCCATAGAACTGTGGAAGTCTCGTTTGATAGTCCTGGGGCATAGCATGAAGGGGTGCGACCAACACCAAGGGAGCATATCTGGCTGCCATGATAGGCGGAGGGGGTGGGACAATAACCTGGATGATAGATGGAGTGGTGATAGAAGACGAGGATGAGGAGGGGCTAACTAGCACAGAGTGAGTGGTTTGAGGTTTAGCAATGGGAGATAGAACTTCAGGAGTCCGGGGTTGATAGACGGTTGGGTCTAGGACGGTTTCAACCACAAAGCTATCAGATTTTGTTTTGAACAAGCTTTGTTCGAAAAAGATGTCAAATTCGATATCCTGAATGGCAACAAGCTCCTTTGGAAGAGAAAGGGACTTTTGAAGGGGATTATGTCTGATTGGACCTTCAACAATGGTATTTTTCTTGAGAAACTGTTCTGGTTTATCAGTTGTTGTTGCAGGTTCTGGGTCTGGGTGAGATTGAGTATAAGCTCTTTTGGAAGCCAGATTTCTTTTTTGATATATATATATATATATATATATATATATAGTTTTATGAATCTGAAAATAATATGTGCAAATTTTCAACAACCTCTAAACATTACTTCTTTCTCAGATTTGCAATCTTTCAGAAGAAAACTTTTCTTCTAGGGAAAAGAAAATGCGAGGTTAAAATTTGTTCAGTTCTCTCCCTAGTGGAGTCGCCACTATGTTAACACCCTGTAAATTTCCTAGAGGTTGTCAGGGAAGAAGAAATCTACGGGAGGTAACTTTATCCAACCACTTTGAAGCTGGGATCTAGCCCTACCAACTTCAGAGAGGGATCTCTCTATATGATTTAGATATGTTTCAAATTTAAAATATTAGGCTAGGTAAATAGAAAAGGTTGGTTTTTTTGTTGTAGTGTTTGTCGGGTTGGCTGAGATAATTTACACATCCATTGGGCTATGGGGTCTGTACCATGAAAATAAAAATCTAAACCAGAAAACAAAGGAACCTTTCACAAGGAGAGATAATGTAATTGTTGGATTCTTTTAGAGGCATAAACGAGGAAATAGTAGAAAAGGTGAGAATGTCAATTACAACAAAGAAGCAGTTAAGAATTTCTTTATCATAAAATCAGAAGATGAAACACTAAAATCTTTCAAAGTGAGAAACAGGGTATACAAAGATAAATCCTACAACATTCATTACATTCAAAGATTAGATTTAACAAACAGTGTGATAACTAAGCAAGAATAACATTAATCTTAGAAAGAAAAATATCACCAGTGAAAACACGCAAGAATCCTGTAAAAATGCCTCTTTGTATTAATGGAAGATCTCTTGAAAAATATTACAGTCTAATAGCTTGTAGGGCATAAAGATCAACCCTCAATACTTCGAAAAGTGAAGTATTTATAACCCAAAATTACAAACGATCCTATCATTAAAGATCAGGATGTGGTAAATATATTTTTAGCCTAACTAACTTAACAAATTACAAGAATCTAGGAAACTGTTTGATGATGTGTCGCAACTGCATGTTGTTTTCTGGGTGAACCGTTGGTGAGGCCTCTGCACGACCTCATCTAACTGGATAGCTGACTGGGATGGGACAACTCATCTACTACTCGATCAGGTCACAAATCTCTTCCCATCGAAGATGACTGGGAATGCTGACTTTGAGTAGCCTTCGGTAGACTTCATCCATCTCTGTGTACTTGGAAAAAGTAGGCTTGGTGATGAATATGTACCACATCTCATGTTGTATGCTGATGTCCAACTAAAGTGCATCTAGGAATGCCTTGCCAGTGATGCTGCCTTGAATTCCTGAAAATTTCGAACTATCCTTAGCCACATCGGCCAGTCTCTTTTTGTAGTCTGGGAATGTCATCAGTTTTTCGTTTATCACCTTCAGACCAGGAAGACCTTTTTTCTATAGAGCCTCAATCTTGCTGAAAAACCTTTGTACCCCTAGGTCCATGGCCTAAACCTTTTCTTCTAGCTATAGCATCAGTCCTCTCTTGGTCAAGACTCTTTTGACCTCAAGGATGGTCTCTGTTCTATCCTCAATTCTCAGCTCTTCCATCTCCCCTCTGGTTTTAGAATTCAAGAATTTGATGATTTCATTAGCCTGTGTGGGCATCTCTCCCAGTTCTGATCAGATCTTCTCGATGGCTTGTTTACTTCTTTGCACCAATTCATTTTGCTTGAACATAATCTGTATCATTGGCCATATTTCATTCATAGACTTGGTGATGTCTGTCCAGACACTTTCTTTGACTTCGGCTAGTGTTTTACCTGCCACTGTTTGCTTCTGAAGTTGTTGCAACTCTTGTTTGAGCTGGTCTGACACCTGTTTTTCCTTTGAGAAACTGGTTTGATAAGAAAATTTGAGTTCATGAAGGTTCTCAATCTCCTTTTTTGAGCCTACTAATCTCTGTCTCCTACAGGTTCATCTCTTCCATAGATTTGGCCAATTCAACCATCTTTTCCAGAGACATCAGTGGATTCACCGATGGGACTTATGCTAGTGATGTTGTGCTCACTCCTAAGAGTGGAACTGCACTCAATGGAATGAATTCCATGGGTTTCAACTTTTCTTTCTCTTTCACTAGCTTCTCCATCTCAGCTTCCATTATCTTCAGTTGTGCATTCTGCTCCATGATTAATTTAAGCATCTCATCTTTTTCTCCTTCTGTCTCTGCTATTTCCTTTGCCTGCGAGTCTACTGTTGGTGGCATATTCAATTTCTTCCTCAAAGACACTATGTCTGTTTTTTTCTTCTTGATCATCTCCTCGACTGCTTTCACATTCGAGGGATCATATACTCGATCTTGAGAACCAGTTCCTCTAACGTCTTGATCCTGTTATCCTTGGCAAAGGATTATATTTTCTCCAGCTTCAACTGTGTCTGGACGTTGTTCAAAGACACTTGTAACCTGGAGGCAGTAGTGGAAGCATGTGCCAACGTGGAGAAAACCATTTCTCTCGTCTGCCTGTGCAAATCCATTTGATCAGCAGGATGCACGTCCTTGGTCTGGAATTCAAAAGTGGCCCTTTTGTAATCGGTGATTACCTTTGGGTCTAGTACCTGTGCTTGGAGGAATTCCATGTGCATTCTTCCCTTCTTCGTGTTGAATGTCGATAGCAGCCTGTGTTGTGGAGACGACGTCTGCTTCCAAAATTGGACGTATGTGTTGCTAGTTAGAGTCTGATTCTTTTTCTTGATTAGATCGTATTTCTCAAAAATACTCAACTTCAGACCTGTCTTGCCTGGCTGGTTGATCGGTGGAGTATCTGTAGGCTTCTTTGGTAACATTGTGGTTATAATTTGCTTGCCGCTTGTGTTTAGGAGCGACCGAGAAACCTCTGTCATTGTGGTGGATGGAATTTCTTTTTCTCCATCCGGGTCAGGAGATGGACTGGTTTTTGGCCTCTTGGTATGCAGTAAGAATTATTCTAATGACACTTTAGTGACAGTAGGTGACAGATCCTGCCTAGGCCTTTTCTCCTTTGGAGCCTGTGGTGTGGTTGTCTGTGATACAGTGGTCGGGGGGTCCTGTTGTTCTGTTTCAACCAAAGTGTTTGGTTCCCATCCTGTCTGGTTTGCAAATTTCTCTACGTCGGGCCTAGATTCGTGGACATACAGGATATTCTTGCTTTTTATCCTCATCTCTGAAATGATCCCGTAGGGATCGTAGTGCCATGTGAAACTCATGAAGAATTTCATTTCCTTCAACAGCTTGTCTACTTTCTCCCTGGTGCCTCGATTGTTGCAGATGAAAGACCCAATCTTCCCTTTGATTCTGAGCTATTGCTTTTTCTTTAAAGACACAAAGTGAATATCATCCGAGTTTATCATTTGCCTTATGTATTCCAGAGCAAAAATTCTAACAGGTAAGTATTTGGGCAGTTTATACGGGGCCAACTCACACCCATAGACTCTAATATCAGTGTGATCTTGGTATAGGTACCAATCACCAGTCTTTGTATGATCCGAGAGATGTAGGATCCTCTGAACTTCGTCGTTAATACTGGGTTCAGGTCTGCCGCTGAGCATACTCACCACTTGGTGGTAGAACTGATCGATGAACTACTTGAAACTGAATTCTGTGGAGTTATGTCTGAGCAAGGAAGTCCATGCGGTTACTGCCTGGGGTTTTCTATCTCCGTCCATCTTCTGCATAGAAAAAACGAATTTGTCCGCTTGGACGAAAATGAACAGGTATGCCAGTATTGAAGAATACCGGAACATGCCTTCTATGGAGAAATTGATGAATTTCTTGTGAATGTTGTTCGTCAGGAACGTGCTGAATTCGAACTGTGTAGTGGGCTTCTCATCAGTGGAGAAGATAGAAAAAAATCCCAAAATGGGTTCATCTACCCACTGATCTGAATAATAACCCAACTAGGCGCATAGCGACGTGATAACCTGGTTTCCTTTGGTTGAGAACATGGAGGAAGGGTAAGGGGGATTTGTAGCGGGGAGCTGAGCGGATTGTGGAAGAAAATGCTCAAATATTTGAGCTCTTTGAGGAAAATTCATCTTCTGGTATAACTCTGTGAGGATTTCAAGGTTAAAAGGTGATGCGGAGTTGGCTCGGGATATTTGCATCATTTGGTTGATGGTTTCTAGCATGATGAGGAAGAGAAATTCCCCGGACAAGGATATGATGGCTCTTTGCTCAGGAATATAGTGGGCTTGGCACTTGAGGGCGAACTCTGGGAAATGGTAAATTTGGGGGAAGAGATACAGGGGTAGGTTGGACTCTCAAAGTCCAATTTTGTCACTCTGGTCCAGGAAGACTTCTTTAAGCCATGATTGAAGGTTTGCAAAGTCGAAATCGCACCTAGTGTCTGCGATTAAGTAGTCTTTGTCGGCCAGTGGTATCCTGTCGAGATCGACAAGAGGCGGGAGAAACAGATTCTCCTCTCCTTCTGTTCATTTTGATTTTGGCACCATTATTGTAACAATACCTGCAAATAAAACAATGTTAGTGGGGGTGACTATAGATGGGGGCGACTGACTATAACGGAGAATAAAACGGGGTAATTTATTTGGTGCGATGAGTGGGTAAATGGTGAAGGAATGAAGAGTGAGGGTAATTTTGAGTAAACGGGTATCCGTTGGGCGTGGGGGATAGGTCAGCTGGTTAACAAATAAGTTATCCAGTAATAAATGGCCAACGGGTCATTTAGAATGTGAGATGGCAGGTGACAACGATTGAGGGATATGAATGGGTGATGTGGCGGTTATAGATTGGGGGAAAA
>ML808115.1:158977-176533 GCA_009831015.1 Picea engelmannii | reverse complement strand
ACATTATGGGAGGTGGAGTATTATGCAACAAGGAATAAAATGAGCTCATAAACTTATTTACAAAGCTGATAAACCCTTTATTTTGATACTACCTCCTTGTTTATACAGTCCAATCATCTATTGATCTATGTGTCCCTAAGTCACTCATCGGTTGGATTCACAAGTTCTTAAAATGTGACACATTATTGACTAAGATGAGATAGACCAAATAAGTTTGATACTTGAATGTCTTAGCACTATGGAAATTAGATAATTGAAAATGTATGATTTCTTCCAGGAAATGATGTCATAACCCTAAATATTGGATATCTAATAAGTAGGTAAACACCACAATCAACAAACTATATTTGATAAAATAGAGATACTTGATTCAATATTGCATATCTTGCTTGCAATACTGGGTAATTAACTTACCTGAAAACCATGTACCTTCAATTTGGTGATCTCATAAATGTATCCATACCTTGATCTGACAACTGCAACAAAGAGTGGGGGGTGACTCTCCACCTAACCATAGACCTTGATACTTAAATCTTCAGTAGTAGGCCACCCCCAAGCCCTCAATATTCTACTTTTCCAGTGGTTCCTTAGTTGTGTCATCTCTATAGAAAAAACAAAGAGAGATGTATTTTTCTCCTTCTTTCCCCTCCTTATATAGAGTCCAAGAAATTGATCCCTAGGATCCACTTGAATTCTTTATTATATTTTAGGGTTTCTCCATAATTTTCGTTATTTATTTTACCATTTTATTTAATTACCAAAATATCCATAATAAGTACTTATTATGACCCTATTTAGGATAACTATTATATAGTTATTTATTATTATTTATTCATATAAGTACTTATTATGACCACTTTAGGAGAATTATTATATTCTTGTTATTGTTATCATTCGTTTATATTTTTAATAATAATATGGGGCATGGCATACACTCCTCCTTCAATGAACTTCATCCTAAAGTTAGTTTTAATTATGTTACTAATAGGTTTTTTATTATCTCGCCATATCCTCCACAACACCCTATGTTAGCTCTTGTATCTTCCATAACACCCTTTGTTGGACTAGTACAAATCCACCCAAGTGTCTATAGTAGGCATCGAAAGTCCACATCACAACACCTAGGAAGCACGAGTTCTCTCCAGTTGACCTTCCCAACTTTCAAAACCAGGATTAAATCCTATCGGTTAATTCAGATTCCCAAGTCTCGAGACCTCATCTTCCCAAGAAAGAATCTAGATCAATACTCATGTACATCATGAATCTAAAAAGGTTGACCTAAAATCCATCCACAACTTCCAAGTATAACCCCATGCATCGAAGTCCAATCCCACAACACCACCGATGATCAACACTCTAGTCATTCTTCGGGACTTCGACATCACAACTCCAATACAAGGAATAATATTTACTAGCACAAGTAGTCGATTGATTTTTCCCCATCCCATAACTCGTTACTTGTAATATTCTCCTTCAAGGTTATGGGCTCTCAGGAGATCATCAATAAGCCTCTTAACATGCAATCAATGAATTAGTAATAACATCAACATCTCAAAGGAATAATCGACATGCTAACTCTCGCATGTCATCATGAGAATACACTATCACTATCATCACCACATGCTCCTGTATGCCATCATAAAACATCTTATCATAAATAATTACATGCAATTACATCAAGTCATCATATTATAATATATTTCATCAACATTTTAGATGGAAACACATGTATTGGTAACCATTAGTTAAGCCCCCATCATCTAGAGTCACATTCTCTAGGCATGGCATACAAGTTTCATACAAGTTTCTTACTCTTGAAGCTAGGCGTTTTCATATCAATGTCTGAGACTTCAACTCCTTAATTCATTTATTGATCACAAGTATTGATCAATCTCGATCCAAGTCATTGTAATTCTCACCCCCTCTCATGGTTTTACTCAATACTACAAACTCTTGCACTAAAGGTAATTTGTGTGTGAGTAGGAGATCACTTACATATTATTAAACCTAAACAAGATATTCTTTGAAACAAAACGATTATTGCTCAATGAACCATGTGCCATGAATTTCTAATGAGGGAGTGACACACATGTCTAGTTGTAAATGAAATAATGACCAATATATCCAAGCATAGCATCCATCATTTGAAATAATAAATATCATTGTACTCCAAATGAGATATAAAAAATTGATAACCTATCGTTGAGGGATCATACATTGAGATATAATGTTTACTACTGTTATAAAATATTACAAAGGACAATCCTTTCATAAATCAGATCAGATCTCAACGTAAAAGTCAATTTTAGTGCCAATAAAATACAATTTGAGCAGTAAGGACTAGAATAATCCATTAAATTTGAACTATGCCAAATCAATATTATGATCTTAATTTCAATTTTCACATGCAACTCTATGTGACTAATTTCATATATGAAAATTGCTTCCTAGTGAGCTAACAATAAATCCTAGTTGTTATCATTGAACAATTTTACAATGAAATTATTGACTGAAAAATATAGCAGTGGAAACAACAAGATTAGAGATGAATCATCAAAACATGTGAGACACGAAGTTTATGTTCTTAAAATTTTGTCAATTTCATAATTTATGAGGGAAAAAACATCCCTCTCAACCAATCCAAATTCACTAAATCTGAGGAAAACCTTGTCCTTCCAAAACCACAAAATATCAGCAAAATACTTGGGACAAATCCCAAATTACAAATTTGTTGTAGACCACCCTTATGGATTGTTGATGTCAAACTGTACGGACCTGCTCCTGTGAAAAAACCTCGCACATATGTATGTGATAGTCCCTTCTAGAAGTAACATATTTACGTGACTATTCCCATTGCAACCCACATACATACACAATTGCTCCCACTGCAACCCATGTACATGTACAAAAACTTGTATAGACACTTATATACAATTCACACCACTCATACAACTTGTTCCCTTCTACGACTGTCCTCCACACATGTGGCATTCCTCACCTTAACATGTGATTTACCTGCCAAGAACATCAAATAGAAGATCCATAACCCTAGGCCAGATTTTCCATAGTTGCAGAAATTCCCTTGTTGAAATCACCGAGCTCCTTGGCAGAAATTCCCTATCCATCAACCTAGGCCAACTATCTGACATCAACAAGAATTTGGTGCAACTTTTGAGGGGTTACAATCAGAAGCATATGAATACCTGGCTTGAAAATATGATCTATATTCAACACCTTTATAACATAACAGTCCACACTTCTATTGGTAAGTTCCCTTTTGAAACTTTCTTTTGGTATTTTTTTCCTTCACCCTTTTGGGAAGAAATCACAGGAGAATATTTGAGAGTAGAGAAATTTGTTGAAAATATTAGACAGATCCATTTGCAAGTACATGATACACTGAGAAAGTCACATGAAAAGTACAAGGACATACATGATCAACACAGAACCAAGAAGACATTCAAAGTGGGAGACATAGTTTGGTTACAACTTAACAAGGAAATACTACAAGGTCTTGGTAATGATATCAAGGCTTTTTGGTATGGCACTTTTGAGGTATTGGAGAAGGTGGGAGATAATGCCTACAGACTCATTCTACCCCCATACATGTGCATTTAATCAATAGTGAATGTGGAGAACTTAAAACTCTATGATCCTTCCATGTTGGATCAAAAGTCATAGCATGTCCTACCCACCATAGAGGACTTAGCAATAGATGCTCAAGTAGAGTTCATAGAAGACAATTTTTCAGAGGAAGTATAGAATTGCAAGATAGGGGAAATATGACCTTTGACATATTGGGTTGAAAGGACAAATTCCAGGAAAAACAAAATGCTACTTTAGGGAGAAGGTAGAGGAACCTTTTCTCACCTCATTCAATATATATTTTGGGGACCAAATGCCTCCCTATATGGGGATGTATGATCCAAATTGGATCATCATACAATTTTTCATCTATCTTGGTACTTTTCCGATTGAAAATATTGGAGGAATCATCCTATAGGGTCATTTTAATGGCGGGTCCCTATTTGGAAAATTGGGGTCTAGAACCTTCTGGAGCCTTTTTGAGTCATTAAACGACATTTTTAGGGTTATAAGGTTAAAAACTTGTGGCGCCCCCTCAATGGTGTTCTTAAAATTGAGACCTTTCCAACAATTCAAAAACCACCTCAATCAGAGCTCGTATGCAAAAGTTATGCCTCCACGACAAGTTGACCTACCTTATTGACCACCATAGTATGAGTGGATTTCATGTCAACCCCCATTACTCAAACGTGTGGGGCTAWACARGTGTGGAATTTTGAGAAGATTCTATAAGGTCCAAACCTTATCACTAATTGAGGGTTGAGGAAGTCAAAGCCCCACCCCTAGATGACTATTGAGCTATGTTAAATATYGGACCGTTAGGAGGAGAAGGGGTTCCATTCTTTTATATTKCATTTGTTCCATAGTTGAGAAAAACATCTAGGAGTTGTATTTTGAGAGCATAATAAAGGAGAAAAATATTTTGTAGCAACCATACATGCCATAGTGTCAAAGACAACTCCASAGTGAGTRCCTYTTTCTTTGTATCTACATTTCCATAACTAAAGAAACGAGAGTAAAGCATAGGTCYTACCTTCTAGTTGGGTTTTCTCCTATATTGGGTTTTCCATGATATATCTTGAGTTATTTTGTGTGTTCTTTTTCACATTTCTTTCATTTTCATATTCAGTTATTTTCATAAATCTGAACAATAAGCCGGTAATAACTAATCTAGGATCTAAGGAAATAAATTGCATAATGTAAGATTTCAAAATAGTATAAGATATGTTGTGACGAACTATTCCAGTGGAATATCCATGCTAGTTTAGATATCACTATGTTGGAGAAGCGTTTGGATCGGAACTGTGTGTGGAGTTTTGAAACGTCCAACATTTCGAGTGGAAACTCAACCCATCATCAAGGACATGAGAAGATGTTAGGTTGTAAAAGAGTGTTGAGGTTGTAAATATAGATGAATAATGGAAATTTACCGTTAATGAATTGAAAATGACTATTGACATTAGGTAATTAATAAAGTTAATATAATGTGGTTGTTGAGAATGGAGAGAGAATAATAATTAAATTATTTCGGGAATCAATAAAGTTAAGATAAAGGTGGGGGGAGGTTAAAGAAAAAGAAAGAATTATTAAAATATTAAACTGGAGAAAGAATAATTAAAAATGAATTAACGATCAAGGATTAAATTCAATTAAAATAATAATAAATTATTAAATTAAATTAGAATAACAATAATGTATTAAATTAAAATAATATATCACATAAAATTAAATTAGAATAATAATGATGTATTAAGTTAAATAACAAATTAAATAAAGAATTAAATAAAACAATCCAGTTTTAAATAAGGGGAGGAGTCAAAGAGATTGGGGGAGACAGTAAAATGACAAAATGCAATGAAAATAAGAGTCATATTAAATTAATTAAAGAGAGAGGAATAATTATTAAGGAGAGAAATAATATTAAAATGGAGTGGGAGAAAGATAGAAATTAATTGAAGAGCATAGAAAAGGGAAAGGAGAAATTAAAATAAAGATGAGGAGAAAAATTAAAGTCAAGGGATATATTGAGATAACAGAGCAGTAAGAATAAGAAGAATGGTGAGGGAACAAAGAGCAATGCATAATACATAGATATTAGGAGATAAAAGGCTCAAAAAAGAGGAGGAAAGAAATTAGGAACATATTTTGGATAGATAGGTGGAGAGGATGGAGGGTCATCTCAGAGGTGGAGGTTTAATGGTTAAGGTGATGGATGGTGGGTTTCCAAGAATGAATAATTTTGTATCCATCTTCACGGTTGAAGTTATTAGGATGTTTTTCAATTTTGAGGGATTCTCGAATGAGACAGGAGGAGTAATAAGGGGAAGGGGCTATGATTTTAGTTCAGTCAAACCAAATCAGATGCTTTGATTTAAACGAATGTTCAAAGATATCTGATTTTGAAGTTTGATTATGGGTAGTATAAACTATATGCTCTTTTAGCTTGGATTTAAAGGTTCTTCCAGTTTGGCCTATGTAAGATTTCCCATAGGAGCAGGGAATCTGGTAAACTCATGGGCCAAGCATGGGGTCAGATTTATCTTTTACTATTCTAAAAATTTGTTTGAGGGTTTTGTAGGGCTTGAACATAGTTTTGATGTTCTTCTTAGCCAAGAGTTTCATTATGTGATTATTGGTGCTTTGAATGTAAGGAAGAGAGAGGAGAACGTAAGGAGGGGTGTATGAGAAAGAGGAGGTTTTTGGTTTAAGTTTGTTGGATGGGTGGAAGGCTTGTTTAATTTGAGAGAGAGAGAGAGTAGCCATTGGAAAAAAGGGATTTGGTTAAATGGGCCTTTTCTTCTGCGAGGAATTGAGGAGTGGATATGTAGATGGCACAAGAAATCAGGGTTTTTAGGAAAATGAATTTTTGAGCTTGGTGATGGTGGAAACCAACATTAATATATCTATCAATGTGAGTTTTCGTCCTGTAGACTTGGTGGGAGAGGGAGCCATCAGGAAGACGTGAAATGAGAACATCCAAGAAGGGGAGGGAGTTGTCTTTTTTGGGTTTTCATAGTGAATTGGATGTGGGGGAAAGGCTATTTAGATAATTGAAGAAAGAAACCAGGTTGGCATGGCCATGAAGATAAATTAAAATGTGTCATCTACAAAATGATACCAACATTTAGGTTTGATATGGAAGTTTCTTAAGGAAAGAGACTCGAAATGTTCCATAAAAATATTAGCTACCACTGGGGAAAGGGAGGACCCCATGGTTTTACCTACGGTTTGTTCATAGAAAACCCCATTAAATGTAAAGAAGGTGGAGAAAGGCATATTTTGATTAGGTTAAGAGTTTCAGGGTCTACCAATTTTGAGATAAGGGTAAGGGATTTCGAGACTGAAATTTTGGTGAACAAAGACACCACATCAAAGCTAACCATAATTTCATCATCATCAAGGTGAAGATTTCGAGTTTTATGAATGTGATCTATGGAGTCTTTGATAAAAGAGGAGGTTTTACCAACGAAGGCTTGTAGATTGTCGGTAAGAAATCTAGCAAGGACATGAGTGGGGGATCCTATGGTGCTTACTATAGGTCTGAGAGGAATATATTTTTTGTGAATTTTGGGTTGTGCATAGATCCTCGGGGCTTGGGGGTTTTGAGGAAGAAGACGTTTTTGGATTGTAGGATCAAGAGAAGAATATTTGATGGCTTTGGTGACCATGGTGGTAATGGTGTTAATAGGGTTTTTAGTTAGAGTTGTATAGGTAGATGAAGCAAGAAGATCAATTAGTTTAGACTCATAATAAGAGGATTTCATGATCATAATAACATTTCCTTTATCAACTTTTAGGAAAAGGATGTATAGGTTCTCATTAAGGAAATGAATAAAATCGAATTGTTCTTTAGTGAGGTTGGCTTCAAGAAGCTGTAACAAGTAAGCTTGTTATTTAATTTATAGACATAATATTTCTGAATTATATAATTGATTGATAAATTAATAATAGATGATGTTACAATCACCCTCGTGATGGTTTACTTATAACATTGACTAGTCACGAGGTGAAGAGGTCTGTGCCTCTTGATCTTTTCATTTATTTATTTAAATTATTATTTCCTTATGTATTTATGTTCGTAACATGCCACCCCCCTTCAGATTTTTCTTTGTCCTCAAAACAAGGGTAAAACAAGATTCTCTCTAGTTGAGAATGTTTTTGTAGTGAAATGAAGTTTTTTTTTCCTCTTTTGGTGGTAATTAATTCTTCTTAAGAGTGGTCCCTTCAACAACATATAGTTTATAGTGTTGACCTTTCCAATTAAATTCCATGAATTGTTCTTCAAGGTTTGTGGCATAACTCCCCAATTGTATAAACCATTCCGCACCTAGCACCATATCCATTCCTTTGAGGGGTAGAGCGTAGAATCATGTTTGTAGTTCTAGTTCTTGTATTTGAACTGATATTTTATGACATTTTCGAACTTCTTTGACCCCTTGTCCATTAGCAACCTTAACGGTGAGGTCCCTGGTGGGGTATATGAAATAGTTTAGTTTTTTAGTGACATCAATGTCTATACAGTTGTGAGTACTGCCAGAATCTACGATTATTGTTATATTTCTATATTTTGTGACCCCCTTAATCTTTAGGTTCCTAGGTTGTGGTTTTCCTATCATGGTTGCCAATGGAACTATAGGTTTTGTTTCTTCTTTTCTTGGAGATCGGATCTTATCCTTTCTGAGATGTGGCAGAATGTATTTTGCAATCGGTTGGTGTACTTGGTTTTTTGGATTAATTTTCTCTCTTTGAAGTTTGTTTTCTTCATTTCAATTTTTTTGAACACATGAGATTGAAGCTAGTGATGCATTTTGCGGTATTTCATCAAGGTCATAATCTGTGTTGTATGCTATAGTGATTTCATCCTCTATTTTGTAGACTTCTACTTGCTTCCCATCCACTATTATAAAGTAGTGTAATAACTTATCCTCACATATGTGTTGTGGTGTCCAATTTTCCCCATACCTACGAAAATTGTTTTTCTTCTTGTTCTCTCTCTCTCTCTAATTCACTAGTATATGTGTCGGATTCATTCTATGCTTTGAAGTATATAATTTTTTATTCTCGCATATGTTCCCTAAAAACCAATTGTCTCCATAATATCTACATTTCTTCACCCCTTTCTTATCTGGTTTAGACTTGTTAGTAGAGTATTTATTTGGTTTTTCATTTGAATATATGTTTGATGTTTATAGACCTACAAATGATGGCTTATTGAACTTGTCTTTAAGTTCAATTAGTTTTTTCGTTTGTCTAGCATCCTCAATAGATTTAGGATTCCATAGTTTTATTTCACTACGGATATAATATTTCAACCCACAAATATACATTTTTGGCAATTGTTCATCAGTGAAACCACTTTGCCTTGTTTCCAGTACCTCCCATTTATGTGTATAGTTGTTTACGATTCCTTTATGTTTAAGATGCACACACTTTTTATTTAGGTCATCATCCTCTTCGTCATGGAACCTTTTTAGTAGGGTAGTTGTGAATCTTTTCCAATGGAGGGATTGAATGTCATATTTTCTAGACCACCATAGGTACCAATCATAATCTTCTCCTTATCAAATATTGGATGTTGTCATTATTTTTTCTCATTCACCCAATGAAGGGTTTGATTCAAAAACACCGTCCATTTTGTTGATCCAGGCAACAAATCTTCTATGGTCCTTGCTATTATGTTTTGCTAACTCCTTTTTAAACCTAGTAATCTTCATCTTGAAATTTGTGCATATTTCTTGAAAACTTTATCTCTGGTATTTCCTAGTGTCCTTGATCCTCTAAATTTTGCGATCCAGAACTTTGTGATGGTCTTCGAAAGTATAAGGTTTTTGTGAATAATATATCCACTTGTTCAGTTCATTGATCAATTCTCTCGATCTATTCATTAAGCTTCCTTGTACTCTCGTCCTTGTCATCACCCCTTATTCTTAAATAACTATTTCATCGAACCTCCAATGTGTTTATTAACATGTCAATTTTGTCTTCTTTTGGCAATAATTTATCGATTTTTTCCAATAGTGTTTTTTGTACTTTGCCAAATTCCTCCTGACTCTTCTCAACTTTACCGAGACAATATTTAATGCTACTGATTTCACTTTTATGATGGTTAATTTCTTCATGTGACTCCTCATTCTTTTTCCTACTTCCTTCCATACTTTCATTTTAAAATTATATATATTTATATATTACTTTTACTTTATATGTATATAAAGTTAAAGTTATGATATTTAATTAATAAGTTCCCCCCCCCCCTTTTTTAAGTTAGTCAACTTAAAAAAAAAAAATAGAAAAATTAAAGTGATCTAAGGGGCGTGACTTAAAAACAATTATTTGGAAGAGACCATGGTGTACAGATCAAGGGATACAAGACCTCGTACGGTGTACATATCGAGGGATGTATGGCGACAAATTTTGCTGGTGAATGATGTATGGATGTACGACAACAAAATTGCGGCGGATAGGTACAGTATGTTGGCGTGAATGATTAGTGGATAGGTACGGAGACAAGTAGAGGTACAAAGCAACAACGACGACTTCGCAAACAACAACAATGATTATCTATTGATGTACAATTTGCAGATTTTTAACCCACAATTGGCGAGGATTGTGCTATGATACCACTGTAACAAGTAAGCTTGTTATTTAATTTCTAGAAAAAATGTTTTTGATTTGTATAATTGATTGATAAATGAATAATATATGATGTTACAATCACCCTCGTGATGGTTTACTTATAACATTGATTGGTCACGAGGTGAAGAGGTACGTGTCTCTTGATCTTTTAATTTAATTATTTCAATTATTATTATGTATTTATATTTCAATTATTATTATTTTATGTATTTATGTTTGTAACAGAGGCCTGAAATGACGAAGGATATGTCTGCATTCCTGTCTAATTTATTCAACTTCATGATTCGGAAGCTGGTGGGTAATGGATTCAATGGAGAAAATAATATCCTCCATGGGGATGTGTTTAGGGGCTAAGGAAAAATTAATGTTGATTTTGTAGCTTTAGGAGGTATTCCCACTAGAGGCCAAGGTTCCTAGCATGTGGGAATTTTTGCTGGCACCATTTTTGCCTTTCATTTCACTGAAATCAACCCCAAAATGAGGTTGGGGCCTCATGGGAAAGTTGATGGGATTTATGGGCTTGTGATGGGGTGTCACACCCACAAAGAGGAATAAAATATTCTAATTAATTGTTGAGTTTATAAGGGGTGCATAAAATCACTCACTGGACATGTATATAAAGGAGAGAAATCATTGTGACATTAGATCATCACGTGGAAGAATGGAGTTAGAATAAGTGAATTTGCACTTGTGTTAGGAGGCTTGGTGATATCAGCAAAGGGAAAGTCTACAAGGTGGCGAATATGTCCCTGAAGAGAGAAGCTAAGAAGTTCGCACGTGTGGAGCGATTTTTTTTTACCATATGTATTTATAGGAGAACAAAGTGGGTATATACGCGGGTTGCATAAGGATGAATCACATATAGAGTATACACAGTTTTTAGTGGAGAAAACAACGTATGTGCGATGGTTTCCAACAAGGTGAATCACATATATATTTTTCTAGGAAGGTACATATCCATACAAGATGACATGTGACGTTAGTAGGTCATACAAGTGGTCTACAACAAATTCGTGGGTAGAGAAGATTTCCAAAATATTGTTGAGGTTTGGTTTTCTGATTTGTATGGTTATTGGAGGAAAAGGTTGTCCTCATATTTGGTGACATTGTATTGGATGAGAGGACTGGTTTTGTCCTCACTTTTGGTGACATTGAGAGGATTGATTTTGTCCTCATATTTGAAGGATTGGATAAAGTTACAGAACATAGTTCGTGTCCCTCTTGTGTATTGATGATTCATCTATGATCTTGTTGTTTCCGCTGCATATATTTTCAGTCAATAATTTCAATGTAAAGTTGTTTAGTGACAAAAACCAAGGTTTTACTGTTATATCACTAGGAAACAATTTTTCAGATCTGAAATTACTCACATAGATTTGCATGTGAAAATTGACATGGTATTAGATCTTGGGATCTAAAGAGAAGAGGATAATCTTGAGACATAATTTTGGCCACAACACTCAAAGAGGGTTTTTCTTGTTTCGGTCTTTGTTCTTGTTCTGGGCAGGTCAAGATGGTGAGCACATTAAATCTTGAGGACATGTTGGAGGGGGGAACCAACTTCCAGGCTTGGAAGGCAAGGATTCTCCTCTTGTTGGAAGAAAATGACCTCAAGGAGTATGTTGAGAGTGTGGTTGCAGATCCTACCAATCCACAGGAGTTGACAACACACAAAAAGAAAGAAGTGAAGGTAGAGCGGGTATTGATAGAATCTGTGAAGGATCACTTGATCCCCCACATTGTTGAGAATAAAACTACCAAGAACATGTATGATGCCTTGGTGGGTCTTTACCAAAACAAGAATACATGGATGATGCTACAATTGAAGAACCAAATTCAGATTATTATGATGATTGGGGAAGACACAGTGGTCGACTATCTTATGAATATTACACATATTCGATATCAGCTTGCATCCATTGGTGAGACAGTGCAAGATGTTGAGTTGGTGAATGTGGACTTGAGAGGTCTTCCTAGGTCTTGGGAATCATTCGTTCAAGGGATATGTGCATGAGAGACATTGCCCACTTTTGATAGGATATGGACTGATTGTATCTAGGATGAGACTTGGTTGGTGTCCAGGGAGAATATAGATGGTATGGTGATGAGAACCAGGCCCTTGTAGACCGTACTAGGAGGGGTTGAAGAGGTTCTCCAAAAAGAATAGTTTCTCCCGAAAAAAGAGATTCTCCTGAAAGAGAATAATCCCTAGAGCCGAGACGAAAGAAATATCTTAGCAAGATCAAATGATTTGAGTGTCATGACTTTGGCCACTATGATTCATAGTGTCCACTCTCGAGGGGCAGAGGAAGAAGGAAACATACATCAACAACAATGGTTGATGATGTTGCAGACAGGTTCCAGAGGGAGATCTTATTGGTCTCCAACATTTCAGGTATAGTCTCAAGTAGGGAGACTTGGTTGGTGGAAAGAGGAGGATATTTCCATATGATAGGTGCACGAGAGTTGTTTGACACTCTCATAGAGACTAGATCAGACTTATGTGTGGAGCTTGGTACATGAGCCAAGCATTCAGTACGAGGATTCAGTACAATATCGTTTCGATTGGAGTCAGGAGAGATATTGAGTGTGTCAAATGTGTTGTGGGTGCTAGAACTCATGAGGAGTGTCCTCTTAGTATTGGAGATTGAGAGGAAGGGATATCATGTATCGTTTCGATATAGATAGGTATTGCTTGGTCCCAGATGGTCTAGCTTCATAGCAATGGTGTTTCTTGGATTTAGGGAGGGAAACCTATATAGGTTGAGGGGGAATCCTATGGGTGATATGGCCAATAGGAGCAAAGATGAAGATGAGGAGGAACAGGTAGCTCCACTAGTGGTGATGCAGATGGATCCACCAGTAAAACAGGTTCAAAGGGAGTAGGTGGCTCCATGAGTAGTGAGGTAGGTGGCCTCACCAACAATACCAGCTTAGAGGGAGTCAGAGTTCATAGGGAGTCAACCCTTAGGATCCAAGAAGGAATATAAACTTCCTAGGATTGTGCACAAGATAATGGACAAGGAGAAGACAACCCTAGAGGTTGTGAAGATTAAGAGGGAGTCAAATTTCAGAAGGATCATACGGTCTCAGAGCGAGCTTGTTCTCAGGGAGAGTCAATTGGATCAGAGGGAGAGGTGGTTATCGATAGGGAGTTCCTCGTAAGGTTTATATGGGAGAGAGACATCTTTCGGGACTGGCAGACATGTTTCATGGGTTGAGGAGGTCAAACAAAAGATGCAGGAGAAGGAGGCTTCTGAGAGCCATGCACTAGTTAACTCAGTAGGATTTGATGCAGTGATAGAGGAGCTAGCCAATCAAGAGATAGAATTTTCTTTTGTCATAGAGGGAGTAGCCAGTAAGGTAGCTTGGACAACATGATTTTCCTCAATGACCAAGGATGCGACCAGTCAGACAATTGTTTCCTCTGTGACCGAGGATGTGGCTAGTCAGACCAACTAGACAACAGGTTTTTCTCTAATGACCAAGGATATGACCAGTCAGACATATTTTTCCTCAGTGATCGAGGATGCGGCTAGTCAGAAAACTTGACAACAAGACTTTTTTCTCATGATAGAGTTCACAGACCCATTTTCCACAATCACAAAGGGAGAAGCTAGTCTAGACTACTGGAGTACAGATGAGGTGGAAGATTCGAAGTTATATCTATTGTATGTGACAACGGTGCATCCAGATGTTGGAGGATGGGATACTTCTCTTGTTAAGATGGAGTGTTGATTTTGTAGCTTCAAGAGGTATTCCCACTAGAGGCAAAGGTTCCAGGCATGTAGTAATTTTCATTGGCACTATTTTTTCCTTTTGCTTCAGTGAAATTGACCTCGGAATGAGGCTAGGGCCTCATGGGAAAGTTGATGGGATTTGTAGGCTTGTGATGGGGTGTCACACCCACAAAGAGGAATAAAATATTCTAATTAATTGTTGAGTTTAGAAGGGGTTCCTAAACTCACTCATTGGACATGTATATAAAGGAGAGAAGTCATTATGACATTAGATCATCACATGGAAAAATGGTGTTAACATAAGTGAATATGCACTTGTGCTAGGAGGCTTGGTGATCTCAGCAAAGGGAAAGTGTGAAAGGTGGAATATTTGGCCTTGAAGAGAGAAGTGAAGAAGGTCGCACATGTGGAGTAATTTTTTCATACTATACACAGTTTACAGAAAGATGAAGCACATATATACACGGGTTGTAGAAGGATGAATCGCGTATAGAGTGTAAGAAGTTTGCAGTGGAGAAAATAACATATGTATGTGGGTTTCCAACAAGGTGAATCATGTATATATTTTTCTCGGAAGGTACAGATCCATACAAGCTGATAGGTGATGTCAGCAGGATGTATAGGTGGTCTGCAACAGATTCATGGGAAAAGGAGATTTCCAAAATATTGTTGAGGTTTGGTTTTTTTATTTGTATGGTTATTGGAGACAAGGTTGTCCTCATATTTGGTGACATTGTATTGGCTGAGGACTGGTTTTTTCCTCAGTTTTGGTGACATTAAGAGGATTGGTTTTTTCCTCAGATTTGAAGGATTGGATAAAGTTACAGAACACAATTATTGTGTCTCTTATGTATTGATGATTCATCTCTGCTCTTGTTGTTTCCGCTACATATGTTTTTAGTCAATAATTTCAGTGTAAAATGGTTCAGTGATAACAACCAAGGTTTTACTATTAGATCACTAGGAAACAATTTTTAGATTTGAAATTAGACACATAGAATTGCATGTAAAAAATGGCAATTAAACCCTTTATTAAGAAGTTGAAGGGTAGAAAGATCTAATTTAATAGAGGATAGTTTTATAAATGTAGAAGGATTAGGATTAAGGAAAGGTGGTGAGGGGCGAGGGGGATTTGATTATTATTATTATTATTTTGGTTTATGAGTGTATAAGGATTAGGACTAAAGGAAGGTGGGGGAGGGATATGTGATTATTATTAATATTAAATTGAAGGTCTTTGAGAGATTGGGAATTGAATGAGAGATTATTAGATAAGGGAGAGGGAGAACATCCATTTTTATTAATGTGAAATTGATTAACGATCGGGTTAATGTAAATAGTGTTTAAGGCGGAGTTACGATCCGAGAGGTCAATGATCATGTCACTCGGAGAAGAAAATTCATATAAGTGGGTGCAAGGTTGGTTATATGTGGCGTCTAAAAGGGGGAAATGTTGTTTAGGGTTGTTGGCGACCAAGTCCATGTTCGAGTTAGGGTTAAGGTGGGTTGGTATGCAAATGGGAATGAGATCTAAAGCTAATAGAGGGCGATGAATCGTGCAACGAAGCAAATAAAGAGAGAGGAGGTGAGGAAGGAGAGAACGTGTCTACGGGAGGGGATGAGTCAGAGTTAATGCCAGGATTAGGGTTACGGTTAGCATGGCTGACATATTTCGTTAAAGGTGAGGAGACACAAAGAGGAGAAACTATGGAAAGGGAAGGCGAGGAGGGTGAGAACGCGTGTACAGGAGAGGGAGCCAGGTCTATAAGATGTAGAGGGGGTAAAGTTTCACCAATGTGTAAATTGTGAGAGTCATTAGAGACTATATCATTGTGAAAAGATTGGAGAATTTGTGGATTTGATTAGTAGTTGAAGATTCAAAGGCATGTAAAGTTGTGCTATAAGATTTACAATTAAACATGGATCAAGAGTTACAGAAAAAAGCGCCATAATATTTTTTAGTGCACTCATAACTACAATGCATGGATCAAGAGTTACAGAAAAAAGCGCCATAATATTTTTTAGTGCACTCATAACTACAATGCGCTACAAATGAAGGAGAGCACCACCATCCCTTTCTATTGTTACTAAGGGTGCAGAGTACACCACATCATACTAAAGCACGTTGATATTTTTAAAAATATTCCAACCTTACTTGGTGTGCATGTTAGGGTTAAGTGCAATTATGTCTATCAATAGCACTAATCATATTTTTTTTTAAATGATTGATATTTTCTAAAATATTTTAAAGTACCTTGGTATATGTGGTAGGGTTATGCACAAATGTTGTCAAAATTTGAAAAATATAGATATAGAATACATGGTATGGTAAGGTTACAAATTGGTGATCTTTAATTTATTCGGCATACCAAGAAGCATTTTTTTGAGTAAATGGTCAATATTTTTTTATAAAATATTTTAATCTAGTTTGGTCATGTAGTATGGTTGTACTCATGGATACAATTAAATATAAATGACACATCGAGAATAATTTTTTGAACAAATAGCCCAATTTTTTTATAAACTATTTTAACCTAAGTCGGTGTGAATGGTGTGGTTAAATATACATATTTTAACTTATTTTTGGTGTGAATATGTGGTTATGCACCAATGTTGTGTTGGGGATTGGGGTAACCCGAGAAGAGTGAAACGTGGTCTGCAGAAAACAAAAAAGAAGGAATAATATTCCAAGAATATTGGTGGTGTCTAAGGACATCGTTTCAACACTTAAGCACAACACATTATAATTATAACATCATAATGCATGATAGGTACAAATATTACTTGTATATCATTGACCCATAGGGTCATTTATTTATAGTTTATGGATTTAACCAATTTCCTTGAACTCGGGAAGATCTTGTCCACAAATAATCGTTGGTGGTTGGAATGATTTCTAGCAAACATGTGCCATTGTGTCGACTAGTCAACTTACCAAATCAACTCGACCACATAGTCTATGGATGGACTGGTTGATCCATAGTTGAAATGTCTTGGATTACTAGTCAATTGTCCGACCGACTGTCTACTCAACCATCTGACCAACTGTCTTCAGTTTTGATTCGACCACTCGACCGAGTATTTGTGAGTCAACTGCTCGACCGACTGTTTGTAGTAGAATTGTGATGAACCAACATAACTTGAGGTTCCAACATCCCCCCATCAACACACGATTTTGGAGATTCAAAAGATGAAATTACATTAGCAGATCCCCCCCCCTTCCCCCCCATAATCACAGTTTCCTGAAGCCCAAGCATATCATGTAGCTTAACAAACCTAACTTCAAAGAATGGTTTGGTAAATATATTAGTGATATGATCATTGATTTTACTATAGACAAGAGTGAAAGCCTTCTCTTGAACCAATTGTCTCAGGTAGTGAACATGAAGTTCAACATGCTTCATTTTACTATGTGCAACAATATTATCAACAACCTTAACTGCATTCTGATTGTCACAATGGATAACAATCGAGGCCTAAATAGAAAAAGCAAGTTAACCCAAGAGATGGAGAATCCAAACAGCCTCTATACCGACATTAATAATGCTATGATACTTAGCTTTCGTAGTTGATAGAAAGACTACATTTTGTTTCTTGCA